>CM055835.1:16655767-16697873 GCA_029582265.1 Zoroaster sp. YZ-2022 | reverse complement strand
TTGAAGAATCAAGTGTTCCAACATATGTGACCAAGATTGTAGGACTTTCCAGCTATATCTCGTACATGAAATGTAACCCACTCAAAAGTTTGATGTTCGTTTAAAATCCTTTTTCATGAATCTTACAGGCAAAATTTTACTGATGAGATCTGGAGAAATTAGACAATACCAATCAAGTACTGGATATGCACATTATGCATTGTCAGCAAAATATTACAATCGGATGTTTTACAGGTAAAGTATTGATTCTAAGGCCAAAAAGTATTTATTTTCTGGTCATAGGTCGGCTTCAAAATGTGTAGACACGTTTTTTTGCCAATCAAAGAAATACGTGGTTATTAGAACCAGACAAAAATAATTTCCCATACACAAATTATGGAGACTTTTTGGCAACGAGAACTAAAACCTTTTTTCCTAAATTCAAAATGGAAAATATTTTACTTTTCTTAAAAATTGAAGAACCTTAGCTTTAATATAAAAGAATTTACCAATGCTATGCCTTCCTCTCGTTAAACTCTTAAATTTCATATTGAAAAACTTAACCTATGATGTCTGTACATGTACGTCGTAGATCATCTCTTCATGAGAACAACGCACATCTACATGTATGACTGGTTATTGTTAGTACATACATGTAAATATCACAGCAGCAATTTTGTCATCAGTTTCAAAAATTGGGTGATATTTGTTGAAATGGAAGATTTATTCAAGTTTTTGTATTTGGCCATGAAACATTGACTTATAAGGGTGTGATTTAGTCAAATGATGTGTACAAATTACTAGAAATGTTTTGTTGGGCCATCATATCTACACCATACAACTTGATCAGCATTCTGGCAATATCTGTGAACATGCAACATTGCAGTAACACCAACGCATTTTCAAGATTCTGTTGTTTTTCCTGTAATCACAGGAAGAACTGGACCCATGACATAACCTCTCTCTTCGGGAACGTCCGATGGACCCATCAGCAAGCCGGACCATGGGACTCAAGAACAGCTCCTGTAGCGTCCTTCAACGGATTTGAGAAACATGATGCTTCACGCTTTGTTAAGATGCATGTATCAAAAAATTTAATGGGTTTTCTGAATTAAAACTGAACTTATCATTGCTGTAATTATGTTGCTCATTTAAGGTCATAATGATTTGTAGATGATCTTTAAAACTGGGTGTATGGAAAGTTTGCATTATCTATCACAAAAGTGGCCGACAACCCCAGGTGAACTTAAGAAAGAACTCTTTCCTAAATTCAAATTACTTCACAGAGAATTATCAATGCTACAGGTATGCCTTTTTCTTTTGATGTAAAGTTACAGTATGATTTAGGACAGATACCTTCTGATAATAATTTTGTAATATTGTAGAAGATTATTTTAAGTATGTTTTTGCAAATTTGATATGAAAAGTTTTAACCTTATGTAGTTTTCAATGTGCTACCCCCAAGCTTACCAAAAGACAGATTTCTGAAGAAGGTAAATGGAAATTAATTTTCAGCTTTGTACGATCGTAATGTAAAAATTAAGAAAGAGCACTCTTTCCTAAATCAAAATTATTAAAATTGGTTCTCGTAAAAGTTTCGGACAATACTATAATGTATGTTTTCTATTTAATATTGAGATATTGTACTTTTAAGAAGTTTGTATCCTAAATCCAGTGTATAATATTCAGACCTTGGTGACCCTAAATTGCTCTTACAAGTTTGTTTCAAATTTTCAGATATGTGAAATTTAAGAAAGCACTCTTTCCTAATGCTATATGTTGTTGTTTGAAAGTAATCAATATACAGTTAATAATTTGAAAGATTATGTAGGTTTACAAATGCATTGTGAATGGCTTTTCTTGATAACTTGAATGCACATTACATCTTGTTTTCAGGTATTGTATCCTTTCTTGAAAAACATGCCCATGCATGTTTTTCAAGGGAGTGGTAGGAATTAATTGGGTGCACAAGACCATGCCACATCTCGAAAACGTGTACAAAATGCCATTACCTTTTGTAGTGTTTCTAGTGGTAAATTCATTGATGTTGTTGCACTTAGTCTTTATTAAAGGAATAAAACATTTCTTTTATACAGTAGAGTTGGTTTGTTACTGTCATTTATTTAACCATTGTCTCAAATATAAAAGGACATACACTAGTTACATTACACAGTGAATATAATAGCTACAAATTAAATACTGTATGAACATTGTTTACAAACAGATAGAAAATTATGGTTATTGCTGAAGCTACATTACAGTTAATATAACAGATAGAACTACAAATTAAATACTGTAAAAAAACATTAATTACACGGTATTGTATTTCCCAAACAAATAGAGAATATTTTTTTTGGGTACAACATACATGTATTGTATCATTTTATATTAAAAATGATGGCTGTACAGACGGTATATTTTTGGTAAAACAAAATATTACAAAATGGCTTATGTTATAATGCAAACATCAGTCAGATCATCATACATGTAGTTTTAGAACGTGAACCAAAAAGGTAAAAAGTGAAAAAAAGATATCTAGATTTTTTGTTTTAACACAAAATTTAGGAAAGAGTACTCTTTCCTAAATTTGAAACGGATATATTCTTTCAATTCTATACTTTAGGCAAAAAAGGTCTCGGGTATCTGGTAATAAGTCAACTTCAAAATCAGTGACTTTTTTGGTCTGAACCACACCAAATTTCCTATACATAAAGTATGCACAACATCGATCCAGCAAATAACTACAGAAAACTAAAAATGCTGACGCATGTGAAGACCAGAAACCAGAGAATTTTTTTGTTGGCCTTAATATCAATAAAATCACTATAATCTCACAGATACCAGTGTGAATAACTTTTACAATAGTTTTTGATAAACATACAGTAAAAACAGTAATTTTATGAAAGTGTACCAATGCAAGCTTTTCATATTTAATTTGGACAAGGGTGCAGCTTGAGCCCCTTTCACAAAGAAGAAATTTGTCTTCATATTTTTAGGTTTGATGCACAACATGTTGAAGTTTTTTATTCCATTCCAGTGGCATAACTAGGGTTTAATTTGCAGGGGGAACTGGGGGATGGATGTCACAAAGAGAGAATAGCTTTCAATAATACGCCTCAGTAATAAAAGATCAGCATTTGAAAGTTGTAGCCTCTAAAATGGTTTAACAAAATTAAATCTAAGCCAATCCAAGAACTTTAAAAATGTTTTTACAAACAACAGAGTTGGATTAATTCCTTTTTAGGTAATGTTTGATTGAATAAATAAATGTAGTTTTGCAAATTATAAGTGGTTTTTTTGCATTGGTTTCTTTAATGGGTTTATTGGGTAGCCTGACAACATGGAAGTATGAAGACGTTTGTAACTACACCATAGGATGAATATAATTCTTCACAACATGTGCTCTATATGTAACTATTTGGACATTGTGCCTCAATATGACTGAATTACATGTACGTACATTAGTAAGTACATTATACTTGGGATTGGGATTGCTTAATGGGTTATACAAGGGAATAATATTATGTATACATCAGGCTCAAGTTAAAAAAATAATTCTCAGGGAAATTATTCTGAAATTATGGCCACTCATCTGGGTTTTAGACTGGTGCCCCGAGAGTGGTGTGGTATATGTTGGTGTGATCTTGTGTACAGTGCTACAATAACGTTCCAGCCAACTGAACATACGATGACCATATTTTTGACAAACTACCATGCACGCTCAACTCATGTCCTTAAAATACGTTTGTTGCGGACGTTATACAACATTCGATTTATTTCTAAATTGATAAATCTCAGGACCTTCTTCCGGCATGTACAGTGCATGATACACAATATTTGAACATTATTTTGTATCATGCAGCCTCAAATACGGGGACTTCATTTTTTCTTCTTCAAAATACTGAAGGGGGGGGGGGGAGGGGGCAGGCGGGAGGGACATGCCCCCTGTAGTTACGCCACTATTGGATTTGCAGCACTAGTACCACTGCCCTAGGCTTATTGTCATTTCGACAAACAAGGTAATGCTGATTGGAACATTACATCTTAGTTCCAATGTGCATATATGACTGTGCTGGCAAATGGTGCACTTCCATGTACAAAAACTGTTATCTACATAATCTACTTAAGGCAACAACAAAAAAGGCTTCGGTTTCTGGTCATAATTCAGCTTGAAAATCCCTTTTTTTGATTCAACCAGTGAAAAACATGTCTCATACTGTTTGGAACCAGTTACTGGATCCAGACCAAATTATGATGGCTAAGAGCAGCGGCGGCGCTACGGGGGGCAAGGGGAACAAACGCCCCCCCCGGTTACTTTCTTTGCCCCCCCCCCAATTTTTTCCCCGATGGTAAGTCAATGCTTTTTCAGCAGTACAAAATTACATTAAAGATTAATGTTTGGCCCCCTTAAATTTAAGCTTGCCCACCTTTTGCCCCCCCCCCCCCCCCAGTTTAACAGGTCTGGTGCCGCCGCTGGCTAAGAGAGGCCTCACAAAGCAGACAAATGTTCATACATGTGTATTCCTATGTGAAAAAGTCATTTAAAACACAGAATTCCAATCGATCCAGCAATTTTGGCTGTAATTGGACATTGTTTCATAGCACAAAAAAGGGAAAACTAACAATGCTGAGACGTGCAGAGACCAGAAAGCTGAGACTTTTTTTGTTGGCCCAATTACATCATTAATGAAACTTACCAATCTCCGAGACTCTTAAATGAAGACCACAGTTGCAGTAGGGGTCATGTACTCCGCTGATCAGTACTTGCTCCTCCTATTTGCTTCCTGGGGACACACATGTGATGGATAAGTCTATTGTTCGTTACATTCACACGCTGTTTTCTCCTTTAAGACCCAAGAGGACAGCAGCAATATGTTTCACAGTCGAGGTGGTTTAGCCAGGTTGTAGGGCACCATCCGTCTCACGCATATCTTGGGATCAGGTACTCTGCTGATCTGCACTTCATTATATGCCAAAACTTGCTACACGTACATGCATTTCCTGGAGAAGCACATGAGATGTATTTTTGTCTATTCTTTGCATAGAGGTGGTTTAGTCTGCTCCAGGTTATAAGGCACCATCCGTCTCAAGATTATCTTGTAATGCAGTATTCACGATCAAGATGATGTGACAGCAAATCCACACTACAGTCAAACAAATAAAATTAAAAATAAATATACAACATACACACATTATATTTCCCACACATATAGATAGCCAGAAGTAGCCAGAAATGTGGTTAAATAGCTACCCCTGGCTACACCCGATCCAACATAACCAGCGTAATTTATTAATGAACTCATTTGATCTATTACTTTTGTATCTTTAAAAAGATTTTTTAATGCAATTCGCCCCACAAGGCCAATGGCCACCCAAGGTGGGGCTACTAAGTCATTGAGTTGTTACAACGACTCCAGCTCCTCGCACCGAAATAAGACAAGTTAATAATCAGCCTCTTCACAGTGCAAATAGAACTGAGGGGTAACTAGTCCAGAACAAGGCAGTTGTTAAACTGCCTGCCCCTATAAGCAATTATGGTTAAGTGTCTTGCTCAGGACACAAGTGTCACGGCTGATTCGAACCCACATTCTGTTGCTAACACCAGAACTTGAGTCCGGTAAGCTAGACCGCTCGGCCACGACACTCACATATAACTCATGCAGCAATGGCAACGAAATAGTTGACAATAAGCAAGCATGCACAAGTTTATCAATGTTTTTTTGGTAATTAATGTAATTGCTATTCAATATGAGACTAGTTGGAGCCAGTGTGAAAGAAACTCGTCACCTACAATGTACAATCAAAGAAAATTTCAAGGTACACAACTGGGCACTTGTCATTTGACTGGATGAAATGTTGGCCTATATGTAAATATCTTGATACTATTGGTAAAAAGATCACTATATGTCCCTTCATAAATGAATCTACACAGAAACCATTATGTGAAAGATTGAGGGGAAAATGAGAAGTCTTTTTCATGACATTAGGTAATAGAGGGAGGTGTTCTTCAGGCAGAATAACCTAAAAATAAGTATGTTTTGTACACAAAGCATATTACATCGTGTACAGCTGCAAAAATAAGTTTACCAACTACAACTTCTGAAAGTGTTTTTGAAGAAGTTTCCAAAAGTAGTACTGACCAATTGTGTTGTTCATCATCATCATTTGATGGAGATTATACTGATGGCGAAGTTGGCAAAATAAGGGGCATTGAATCGTATAAATTTGAGCCCGAAATGGGCAGAATCTAGGCAAAAATGGCGAAGCCGAAGGTCCGGACACCTGTATGTACAAGTACACGGCCCTTATATGGCAAAACAGCCTAACTCGAAAAATGACATTTTGAGAAAATTGAGTTTAAAGTTTGAACACGTGCCTTTTTGGACACTTGACTCTGTTGGAATTGGAATAAAGCATGAACATGGAGATCATTTTAGTCTACATTCCTGCAAATTTTGGGCAAATCCTTGGATCGTTTTTGTAATATGATAAATTTCATGCACTTACATTCTTTTTGCTGAATATTTAACCAAATCATATTTCTAATACTTTTATGGCAAAACAGTGTATCTCAAGTTACATTTAATTTCCATTATACGGTATTTATGGCAAAACGATGTATCTTGAGTTATAGGTTTTTATACCACTACATTGTTATGGTAAACCGATGTATCTTCAGTTAATGATTTTAATTCCGTTACATATTTATGGCAAAACGATGTATCTCCAGTTGTGGATTTTATTTCAACTACATTTTTATTGTAATACGTTTGAGTTAAAACATTTCCTTTTGTGAAACAACACAATAAACAACAATTGTAGTAGTTTACTTAACACAATTCATGATATTACATAAAGGAGAATGATCATTGGAACAAATCATTTATACATCATTAAGGAGATGGGTATAATGATGTTGATGATTTTGTGGATGGTGGGATGGACGGGCGATGATGGTGATGATGACAAGGCTTATGTGCACGGCACCGCACTGTGTGGTTTTCGGATACAGCACGAAGTGACTGTGTGTGATTTTCGGATATAGCGCGAAGTGACACATGGCAGTGTCCCGGCTGCGAAATTAACACCAATTGAGAATCCTATTGCACAGTGGTAACAGGAAGGATTCCGAAAATGCGTGGTGCGTCAATTGGGAAAAAGTGTAGGCTTTTCGTTAATATTCGTTTCTGTCGTCTGCGTTTTAGTTCGAAAAATACCTCGAAAAACATAATTCCGGTGGTAGAAAAAATGGCATCAAGTTGATTTGGATGCTTCATAGTTTGAAGAATAATTCATTAAATTTCAAAGATTGTACACGAAGTTGCATATGGGGACTTTTAAAGAAAAATCTTAATGCGTTTTGACTATTTTCTCCTTAAAACACAATGAAATTATCTGCAAAATTTATACGTTGGTTTCTGTACATATTTCTTGACTTTGATCGTGAAGTACAGATGTATATACATTTATTATAATAATTTTAGAATGGGAAGAATAACTGACATAACCGGAATGAAGAATTTACTCTGTCATGTCGAAGTCCACATCAACCGAATGTATTCAAAGCAAATTTGATAATTGAACTCCCAGCGCTGGTGACACTAGCGATGAATCCTCCTGTCCCCGTTCCCAACTTCCTCCATCGTCTTACGGTTTCTGTGTGGATACAATCAGGTGTATAACCAAAAGGGCTTGACCCTTTTCACGAGACGAATATGAGTTGCTTGTTATCCTGAATCCCTACCCCTCCCCCGATCGACAATTAAGCTGAATGGAAATAGATGAATTGGTTTTCCCATCCCTGTTAAAAATGCACAAAAAGAAACAACATTCTGCTCATATAAAACATGCCAAACACCGCCACCGCCCCACCTGAAGCCTTCATCACCCCATTAACAACCCCATTTAAACCCCAAAGGTCCACTACTCAACCTCCCGGCCAAAGCTAAAATCTACTTCAGATATTGTAGTTCGAAAGGTAGGCCTATTATACGGGAGATATCCTGAGAGTGCCGTCCACTAGTGGGACACTCTGCTGTGTTTGACGGCACGGCCTGTGTCACAATCACGCTGGTTGGAAATTCACGGAAAACTTCACCGGAACCGTCCCATATTATATAGCGATGTCCAATGAATACTGTGGTATGATTTATTTTGAAACAAATCAGATAATTATTGAATATGTTTGACATATTATTCTTTTTAAAAAACACAGACAAGAGATAGCAGTAACAATGGTAAAATCGTTTTACTATTTTACCAAAAATTGAGGCTCGAGGATAGTTGTGTAGTTATTTGTTCTCAAAACAATTATCATATTTATAATCGAAGAAGGCCCTTATGCACAATCTATCTAAATCAAATGTTGCCTGGAGCAGAATACATTTAAGTTAATTACGCATTAGTTAATAAAGTTTTACCCATGATAATTATTTACGCGATTTCATTACATAACGTTGCACATGTGAGAGTGATTCGGCGGCCCAATTGATAGCATGTTGGGTTTCAGCTGCAGGGTGATAGAGCATAAGTTCGAATCCCGCAGTTGTCTTTTGTGGACCTCCGTTTTCTCTTTTGCGTAATTACCATTCATAAATTTCAATATATTAAATTGAACGCAACACGAATCGGTCGCGTAAGTCACTAGTGCACTGGTTTGATCAATCGCAAACAGTTCCACTTTTATGGAATCCTGCTCGTGACCTTTTTTTATTTTTATTTGTTTGACCAATGGTTGTTGTCTTCATTGAATCTCCAATCATTCCTATTAAATATAAGATGAAGCAACAGTTTAATGGTTAAGGCGCAAGACCTTGGTACAGCTGACTCTGGTTCCAACAGTGTCATGACGCTTTACTTTTTAATTTTCAATGGTTACACAATCACGATTTATTTAAGTAATTTAAAATACAACACCAGATTCCAACAACATAGGTGGCGCAAGCCGTTAGTACACTGGTTTGATATATTAAAAAAAAAATTAAGCAATCACATTTTATTTATAAGTAGTATTAACTTCATCACCATTTACCCAGAGGATTGGTGGCGCAATCTACTGCGTGGCGCAATCTACTGCGTGGCGCAATCTACTGCGTGGCGCAATCTACTGGTGGCGCAATCTACTGCGGTCCAGGCGAACCGGGTTAAAAAAAGAACCGGGTTCGAAACCCAGTGGCGCCATTTCTTTAATTTTAAATAATTACGCAATCCTGTTTTATTTATACTAGTATTAAATTCAATTACATGTACCAAGAGGAATCTTGGCGCAATCCAGTGGTACTGGGTTTCGTGTAGGAGACCTGGGATCGAAACACAGTGGCAACAATGTTTTAGTTTTGAATGATTACGCAATCAAGATTTATTTAAGTAGTTTTAAATTCAACTCCAGATACAAACATGATAGTTGGTGCAAGCCGGTAGTACACTGGAAAGTTCAATCAGTACATTTCTAGGCTGGTACGTCTGGCAGTTCGAACCCCTATTAGAAAGTTCTTGTGTTTTATTTTGACCAATGCTTGTTGCTAGCAATAAATCTCCAATCATTCACATTCCATGGCAGATAACCAACGGTCTAATGTTAAGGCGCCAAAGTTTGGGACAAGCGAATCCCAGCACTGGTCTGCCGCATTTTAAGTGGTTTTGCTGTCACGGTTTAGAATTAAATTCAACTCTAAATCGAATTAAATTCAAACCTAAATATCAAAAGGATTGGTGGAGCAATCCATTAGTATTGAGTTTCAATGCAAGCGACCCGAGTTCGAATCCTACTTGTCCCAATGTTATATTTTTTAATTAATTACGCAATCACGTTTTATTTATAAGTAGTATTAAATTCATACACATATACCAAGAGGAATCGTGGCGCAATTCAGTGGTACTGGGTTTCGGTGCAAGAGACCTGGGTTCGAAACCCAATGGCCACAGTGTTTTCGTTTTGAATGATTACGCAATCACGTTTTATTTATAAGTAGTATTAAATTCAACGCCATTTAAACAGAGGATTAGTGGCGCAATCTGTTGGCACTGTGTTGCGGTTCAGGCGAACCGGGTTCGAAACACTTTGGCGCCATTATTTTAGTATTAAATAATTACGCAATCACGTTTTATTTATAAGTAGTATTGAATTCAACTTCACGTAACAAGAGCAATCATAGCGCAATCCAGTGTTACTGGGTTTCGGTACAGGACAACTGGGTTCGAAACCAAGTGCCAACAATGTTTTCGTTTTGAATGATTACGCAATCACGTTTTATTTATCAGTAGTATTAAATTCGTCATTTACCAAGAGGATTGGTAGCTCAATCTGTGACCGCTGTGCTACGGTCCAGGCGAACCGGGTTCGAAACACTTTGGCGCCATTGCTTTAGTTTTAAATAATTACGCAATCATGTTTTATTTATAAGTAGTATTGAATTGAACTGCACTGCACTGCACATACCAAGAGGAATCTTGGCGCAATCCAGTGGTACTGGGTTTCGGTGCAGGAGACCTGGGTTCGAAACCCAGTGGCCACAATGTTTTAGTTTTGAATGATTACGCAATCAAGATTTATTTAAGTAGTTTTAAATTCAACTCCAAATACCAACAGGATAAATGGCGCAAGCCGTTAGTCCACTGGTCTGTCAATTGCGGCAGTTCCAGGCTGGTACGTCCGGGTTCGAATCCTGCTCCTGAAACACAGAGACATGGCAGCTGCTGGCTGCGGCAATGGCTTGGGGACCGCCATGTCTCTCCCCTGAAGGTTAGAGCGTGGAGGAAATGTACGGACGGGGGAGAAAAGGAGGGACCGGGAGGGTAGCGACCTCCCAGAAGGGTGCTAAGGTGATCACCATGCCGGGGTGTCCCGGACTTTGAGTCATCCTAATACCTGGTCGACACTCTGACTAACTCTCCGCACTTTTTTACAATATATATATATACAATAATTTATGTTATTATATTTTTGAGAGAGAGTGCAGATTTCCGTCCGTTACTAGTCCAAATAGGCTGTAACTCGGTGGCTGTATTCTGCAGACACATTGGTTCATTCTGTGTAAATTTGAAGCGAATCGGAGACAACTTTTTTTCGAGGTGAAAAAAAACGACAATGCTTACCCCTTGTCGTTTTTTCCAGATTTGGCCTAAAAATGACATTTTTTCAAAATGCTTGATACTTGCTGGAGAGACGTAATAGAGTGCCTAGAACCCATTTTTCGTAATTTGAGTCGCCTATCTTTCCAACTTTTTAAGAAAATCAATATTTTATGAAAAAATGTGGGTAAAATTACCAAATTTTAAACTAGTCCAAATAGGCTGTAACTCGGTGGCTGTATTCTGCAGACACAGAGGTTCATTCTGTGTAAATTTGAAGCGAATCGGAGACATTTTTTTTTCGAGGTGAAAAAAACGACAATGCTTACCCCTTGTCGTTTTTTCCAAATTTGGCCTAAAAATGACATTTTTTCAAAATGCTTGATACTTGCTGGAGAGACTTAATAGAGTGCCTAGAACCCATTTTTCGTAATTTGAGTCGCCTATCTTTCCAACTTTAAAAAAAAATCAATATTTTATGAAAAAATATGGGTAAAATTACGAAATTTTAAACTAGTCCAAATAGGCTGTAACTCGGTGGCTGTATTCTGCAGACACAGAGGTTCATTCTGTGTAAATTTGAAGCGAATCGGAGAAAAAAAAATTTCGAGGTGAAAAAAACGACAACGCTTACCCCTTGTCGTTTTTTCCAAATTTGGCCTAAAAATGACATTTTTTCAAAATGCTTGATACTTGCTGGAGAGACTTAATAGAGTGTCTAGAACCCATTATTCGTAATTTGAGTCGCCTATCATTCCAACTTTTTAAGAAAATCAATATTTTATGAAAAAATGTGGGTAAAATTACGAAATTTTAAACTAGTCCAAATAGGCTGTAACTCGGTGGCTGTATTCTGCAGACACATTGGTTCATTCTGTGTAAATTTGAAGCGAATCGGAGACAATTTTTTTTCGAGGTGAAAAAAAACGACAATGCTTACCCCTTGTCGTTTTTTCCAGATTTGGCCTAAAAATGACATTTTTTCAAAATGCTTGATACTTGCTGGAGAGACTTAATAGAGTGCCTAGAACCCATTTTTCGTAATTTGAGTCGCCTATCTTTCCAACTTTAAAAAAAAATCAATATTTTATGAAAAAATATGGGTAAAATTACGAAATTTTAAACTAGTCCAAATAGGCTGTAACTCGGTGGCTGTATTCTGCAGACACATTGGTTCATTCTGTGTAAATTTGAAGCGAATCGGAGAAAAAAAATTTTCGTGGTGAAAAAAAACGACAATGCTTACCCCTTGTCGTTTTTTCCAGATTTGGCCTAAAAATTACATTTTTTCAAAATGCTTGATACTTGCTGGAGAGACGTAATAGAGTGCCTAGAACCCATTATTCGTAATTTGAGTCGCCTATCTTTCCAACTTTTTAAGAAAATCAATATTTTATGAAAAAATGTGGGTAAAATTACCAAATTTTAAACTAGTCCAAATAGGCTGTAACTCGGTGGGCTGTATTCTGCAGACACAGAGGTTCATTCTGTGTAAATTTGAAGCGAATCGGAGAAAAAAAATTTTTGAGGTGAAAAAAACGACAACGCTTACCCCTTGTCGTTTTTTCCAAATTTGGCTCTAAATGACATTTTTTCAAAATGCTTGATACTTGCTGGAGAGACTTAATAGAGTGTCTAGAACCCATTATTCGTAATTTGAGTCGCCTATCATTCCAACTTTTTAAGAAAATCAATATTTTATGAAAAAATGTGGGTAAAATTACGAAATTTTAAACTAGTCCAAATAGGCTGTAACTCGGTGGCTGTATTCTGCAGACACATTGGTTCATTCTGTGTAAATTTGAAGCGAATCGGAGACAATTTTTTTTCGAGGTGAAAAAAAACGACAATGCTTACCCCTTGTCGTTTTTTCCAAATTTGGCCTAAAAATGACATTTTTTCAAAATGCTTGATACTTGCTGGAGAGACTTAATAGAGTGCCTAGAACCCATTTTTCGTAATTTGAGTCGCCTATCATTCCAACTTTTTAAGAAAATCAATATTTTATGAAAAATATGGGTAAAACTACGAAATTTTAAACTAGTCCAAATAGGCTGTAACTCGGTGGCTGTATTCTGCAGACACAGAGGTTCATTCTGTGTAAATTTGGAGCGAATCGGAGACTCTTTTTTTTCGAGGTGAAAAAAACGACAATGCTTACTTACCCCTTGTCGTTTTTTCCAAATTTGGCCTAAAAATGACATTTTTTCAAAATGCTTGATACTTGCTGGAGAGACGTAATAGATTGCCTAGAACCCATTTTTCGTAATTTGAGTCGCCTATCATTCCAACTTTTTAAGAAAATCAATATTTTATGAAAAATATGGGTAAAATTACGAAATTTTAAACTAGTCCAAATAGGCTGTAACTCGGTGGCTGTATTCTGCAGACACAGAGGTTCATTCTGTGTAAATTTGAAGCGAATCGGAGACAATTTTTTTTCGAGGTGAAAAAAACGACAATGCTTACCCCTTGTCGTTTTTTTCCAAATTTGGCCTAAAAATGACATTTTTCTAAATTCTTGATACTTGCTGGAGAGACGTAATAGATTGCCTAGAACCCATTTTTTTCGTAATTTGAGTCGCCTATCATTCCAACTTTTTAGAAAATCATCAATATTTTATGAAATATATGGGTAAAATTACGAAATTTTAAACTAGTCCAAATAGGCTGTAACTCGGTGGCTGTATTCTGCAGACACATTGGTTCATTCTGTGTAAATTTGAAGCGAATCGGAGACAATTTTTTTTCGAGGTGAAAAAAACGACAATGCTTACCCCTTGTCGTTTTTTCCAGATTTGGCCTAAAAATGACATTTTTTCAAAATGCTTGATACTTGCTGGAGAGACGTAACAGAGTGCCTAGAACACATTTGTGGTAATTTGAGTCGCCTATCTTTCCAACTTTTTAAGAAAATCAATATTTTATGGAAAATATGGGTAAAATTACAGCCACCAAGTTACAGCCTGTTTGGACAAGTTTAAAATTTTGAAATTTTACCTATATTTGTTCATAAAATATTGATTTTCTTAAAAAGTTGGAAAGATAGGCGACTCAAATTACCACAAATGTGTTCTAGGCACTCTGTTACGTCTCTCCAGCAAGTATTAATCATTTTGAAAAATGTCATCATTTTAGGTTAATTTGGAAAAACGACAAGGTAAGCATTTGTCGTTTTTTCACCTCGAAAATTTGTCTCGATTCGCTTCAAAATTACACAGAATGAACCAATGTGTCTGCAGAATACAGCCACCAAGTTACAGCCTATTTGGACTAGTATAAAATTTCGTAAATTTATCCATATTTTTTTCATAAAATATTGATTTTCTTAAAAAGTTGGAAAGATAGGCGACTCAAATGTGTTCTATATATATATATATATATATATATACATATATATATATATATATATATATATATATATATATATATATACACACACACACACACACACACCCTCACGCACATTGATTTGTGGGGTATTCCTGTGTTCGTTCTATTATCCCTTTTCCTTATAATTCTCCTGTGGGGTACAAGATTTTCTATAGTTACCTTGTGGGGTCCAATTGTTCTATTGTGTTTTGGACCCCACAACGAATGGTGTGTACGTTCACACACACACACACAGACCGTTGTTGCTATCACTATGTGGACATTCCTTTGTTCTCATGTACTTAAGCACAGTAATTTCTTAAAATCGTTCCCATTTCACACAGAAGAGTGTTTTTTGAGCGGTTTCGTTTCTATTTTTCCCTTTTAATAATATCCTTCGATTTAAGTCAACGAACCTGCCTAGACAAATCACTAATTTCAGAGATATTCGTACTTTTCCAAAGTCCAAAAACGCTGTGTGGACGTGTGTAAGTCCACACAGTGCACAGAGTTCCTACACTGTGTGGACATCCTTTCTTCCGAAGTCCACATAGTGTATGCTACGCCTGTGCACACACACACACACACACACACACGCACGCGCACGCGCACGCGCACGCGCACGCGCACGCGCACGCGCACGCGCACGCGCACGCGCACGCGCACGCGCACGCGCACGCGCACGCGCACGCGCACGCGCACGCGCACGCATCGCGCACGCGCACGCGCACGCGCACGCGCACGCGCACGCGCACGCGCACGCGCACGCGCACGCGCACGCGCACGCGCACGCGCACGCGCACGCATACGCGCACGCATACGCATACGCATACGCATACGCATACGCATACGCATACGCATACGCATACGCATACGCATACGCATACGCATACGCATACGCATACGCATACGCATACGCATACGCATACGCATACGCATACGCATACGCATACGCATACGCATACGCATACTGTAAAAAAGTCCGGAGAGTTAGTCAGAGTGTCGACCAGGTATTAGGATGACTCAAAGTCCGGGACACCCCGGCATGGTGATCACCTTAGCACCCTTCTGGGAGGTCGCTACCCTCCCGGTCCCTCCTTTTCTCCCCCGTCCGTACATTTCCTCCACGCTCTAACCTTCAGGGGAGAGACATGGCGGTCCCCAAGCCATTGCCGCAGCCAGCAGCTGCCATGTCTCTGTGTTTCAGGAGCAGGATTCGAACCCGGACGTACCAGCCTGGAACTGCCTGCAATTAACAGACCAGTGGACTAACGGCTTGCGCCATTTATCCTGTTGGTATTTGGAGTTGAATTCAAAACTACTTAAATAAATCTTGATTGCGTAATCATTCAAAACTAAAATATTGTCGCCACTGGGTTTCGAACCCAGGTCTCCTGCACCGAAACCCAGCACCACTGGATTGCGCCAAGATTCCTCTTGGTATGTGCAGTTGAATTCAATACTACTTATAAATAAAACGTGATTGCGTAATTATTTAAAACCAAAGCAATGGCGCTAAAGTGTTTTGAACCCGGTTCGCCTGGACCGCAGCACAGCGGTCACAGATTGCGCTACCAATCCTCTTGGTAAATGGCGAATTTAATACTACTGATAAATAAAACGTGATTGCGTAATCATTCAAAACGAAAACGTTGTCGCCACTTGGTTTCGAACCCAGTTCTCCTGTACCGAAACCCAGTACCACTGGATTGCGCCAAGATTCCTCTTGTTTCGTGTAGTTGAATTTAATACTACTTATAAATACAACGTGATTGCGTAATTATTTAAAACTAAAGTAATGGCGCCAAAGTGTTTCGAACCCGGTGCTTTTTCGGACCCGGTTCGCCTGGACCGCAACACAGTGCCAACAGATTGCGCCACCAATCCTCTTGGTATGTGCAGTTGAATTCAATACTACTTATAAATAAAACGTGATTGCGTAATTATTTAAAACTAAAGCAATGGCGCTAAAGTGTTTTGAACCCGGTTCGCCTGTACCGCAGCACAGCGGTCACAGATTGCGCTACCAATCCTCTTGGTAAATGGCGAATTTAATACTACTTATAAATAAAACGTGATTGCGTAATCATTCAAAACGAAAACACTGTCGCCACTGGGTTTCGAACCCAGGTCTCTTGCACCGAAACCCAGCACCACTGGATTGCGCCACGATTCCTCTTGGTATATGTGTATGAATTTAATACTACTTATAAATAAAACGTGATTGCGTAATTAATTAAAAATATAACATTGGGACAAGTAGGATTCGAACTCGGGTCGCTCGCATCGAAACTCAATACTAATTGATTGCTCCACCAATCCTTTTGATATTTAGGTTCGAATTAATTCGATTTAGAATTGAATTTAATTCTAAACCGTGACAGAAAAACCACTTAAAATGGAAAAGAAATACCGCAGACCAGTGCTGGGATTCGCTTGTACCAAACTTTGTGGCCTTAACATTAGACCGTTGGTTCATCTGGGTTTCGAACTCAGATCTCCAGCACCGAAACCCCAGAAACTCTGGATTGCGCTACCAATCCTTTTGATGTTTGTAGTTGAATTTTAAATTACTTAAAATAAATCATGATTGCGTAACCAATTAAAATGGAAAAAGAAATTGTCATTTCACTGCTGGGATTTGCACCAGGGTCGACTGTACCTATGTCTGGGTGCTTACCCATTAGACTGTTGCTTCATCTGTTAATTAGCAGGAATGCTTTTAGATTAATCGCAGCAATAAACATTGGTCAAAAAATTATGTTTTAGGAGAAGGATTTGAACCCGAACGTATAGGATAGATTCTTCTGAACAGGTTTACTCTGAAACAGTAATTAAAAAATATATCAATTACATAAATTAGCAGATAATTAATAAGGGCCAAATTGATTTAAATTAATCATTTAAATTAGTTAATTTTAATTACATAAAATTGTGATTGAGTCCATCCCAGGTTCCCTGCCCCGAAACCCAGCGACACCTTCTTGATTATGTATTATGCCACTACGCTTTAATAACAACAACAACAACAACAACAACAACAACAACAACAATAACAACAATAATAATAATAAATAACTTGGCGAGCAGAGAAGCTTTGTCGGAGGAAGATGTTAGAATTTCTGGTCTATTGTCAAGAGTTGGAATTGGAGACTTTCCACGGTTTAAAACCTCGTTAGTAATTCTCCAAAATTCTTTAGAACCAAGAGATTTTGAACAATGAATGTATGTACATCCAGTGAGATGTAGACCATTTTGTCGTATGCTTAGACACTGCACAAGTGGCGGTTGGGTTCGACATTCTTTCCAAACTGACTTGATGTGAATTTGTATCAAATACCATTCAATGGAATACACTTATCAAGGTTTGGCCATAGTCCCCGCCCACCCTTATCCTTGCTGGAAATCTCGGTCATGCCATCTGTATAAAAGCCAAGCACCTGACCGACATAGTTACAATTGTCATATAGGCCAGAAAGATGGGGCTATAATTAGAGATGGCCAATTTTATGTTTACTTTTACGACAGCTTACTTTTTACTTATACGACAGCGCTAGTGTGATTGACATAATTTTGGCCAATACTGAGATGATTTTGTCCATTGCAAAGGCGACAGAATTTTTAAAAAATTAAAATGAAAGACATTTTGTTTTACCCCAGTGAGGCTTTTGTGAATGCAAGACCTAAGGGGTCAAATAAAATACTTACAATATTTTACCAGTTCAGATAATAAGATGTGTATTATTTAGTTCAATTATGACATTACCTTTCTAACATGGAAATGGGTCGATTATCAACACCTGCTTGAAGCATCTTCTTAATATTTCAACCCACATAACTGAATATTTCACAAGTTGGTTTGTTACCATTGTACTTGATCTTAATAGATGTACACAATTATATTTTTTTTTACAAATATGTAGTCTTCAGGGGGTTTAAAGGGAAGGTACAACATTGGTAATTATCAAATTTAAAATGGATGAATTATTTAAAAGATTTACTTGATGTGAGTATGGTTCTGGCATCAAGCACCCTGAGAAAGTATTGTCTGAAGTGTATTTATCTTAGAGAAAAACACAATTGACGTGTTTTTTTTTTTTTTTTTTTTTTTCTTTCTGTAAAACATGGGGACCTGGTGGGACGAAAGTTTCACAAGTTAGTTGTATGATTTCTTGAAACCCAGAGGGTTAGATAAACACATATTTCCAAATACCAATGTTGTACATTTCGTTTAAATGAAACAAGGAATAAATAAACATGTTGGGAGTTACAGAATATTGTGTCGTTCATGTATTAACCCCTTGGGTATTTTTACTAGAAAGTATCCTGAATCCACCAAAATCCACCAATTTTGTCACACACAAAATGCTGGTGTCCTGAATCCATCAGAATCCGCCAGTGTAGATATTGGACATATCCTGAATCCGCCAAATCCACCACTAAATTTTTGGTGGATTTTGGCGGATTCAGGATACCATGCTCACATGAAAATTTGTATAGTATGTTGCTGCATAGAATCCATCAAAATCTAACATATACAGTACATGTAACTATAATCCATCAACCAACATGACCAAGCAGTTAAAAACTATTAAAATCCTGAATCCATCAAAATCCGCCACATGCTCAATGTGGAGGTATCCTGAATCCGCCAAAATCTTCCAATACAGGGGGATGGATTTTGATGGATTCAGGGTGGTTAGGGTTAATGTGCAATTTTATGAAGGTTCTGTTTTGACAGTTTATTGTACACGCATTTCCTTTCTAAGGTAATTAAGAAACTGAAATAAACATTCAGAAAAGATGTCAAAAGATAACTGTGATTGCACATGAATTGCTTACATTTTTATTACAGTTATGATTTTGATGTTATACCATTTGAGAATGATCTTGATTAAGATATGGTTAATTTTAAACTGTAAAATAAATGTTAAAGTTGTCTCCAAAATAACTAACACTGCTTCGTAGAAAAGAGAAATTAAGTAATTCTTAATAGTTTAACCCTTGGCCCAGTCAGCACGGCACCCACAGACACTCACTTGAGTATTTTTGATTGCATTGCCAATAGGTCAAACCACAGAGTCACACAGAGCTGTGTATGTACACTGTACTTGGTTTTGGTTTGACCTCCTTGAGTGCACTGCACAAAGTCAATGGGTTAAGAGACATACAAATGTTGAGTGTCTTTGAGTGTTAAACCTATAGGAGGGTTAATGCAGTAAAAGAAACAAAGAAAACTTCACCTCTGCAAATCAAAGTATGTACAGTCTTGGATATGGGTAATGCATGAGTCATTCATGGGTTTTAGAGGAGAACAGGGTGATGAAAGAGTTTCAGGTTTCAACAAAATGACCAAAAATACTTTATCAAATGTCGGCCATCTTGGTTCTGTATACACAATTCTATGAGGGTCATAGTGAGGCTCATGTCAAACATAGGCTGGTGCTTGACCTGCTCCACAGTGAGTATAACAATGTCTGTTTGGGTACTAGACTAGGCTCTCTGTGCAGTGGCTACCAACAAGAAAACATTCTGTATCATAATCATAATGGCATCATCACCCCTAGCATACCATATCCAACAATTAATTTGGATACTTTTATTCAGCAAACCAATCTTTTTGACCAGTCCTTCTGAAATTAGCCTCTTTTTTAAAAATAATTGCTAGGAGTGCTGTTTTACGAACAAGGGGTCACAAAAATTGTTCACAACAGTGGTGATGTGATGAAGTGATTCATAGTTCAAATGCCAAAACAAAAATAGGAGCTAAAATCATATTTGATTTCAGCATATGTTTATTATTATGTTGTTATAGCATACTGAATGTATTACAAAAATCATCAAAACAAATGCCCCTCCATCATAAGCTGCTGTTCATTAATAGTACAGTTTTAGAGTTTCAATATGATCAAGCTAATACAAACATTATACATTTTACATTTAATTGATTTTATAATGTTTTATATTAATTAACTCCATATAAATTAACTTCCCTGTTCTCCTGAGGACGATCAGAGCATACTCATCGAAACGTCGAGATATAGCCTCCAGTTCTTTCCAGAACTAATTACTACTCAATAGAGAATTTCACATGGTGTCACCGCAATTAGTCTTACTTAACTTCCCATACTTATACCTTCTAATTGGGCTGAGTTACCCTTATTAGAAGTCCCTCGTCAAACAAGGGAGTTAAAAAATAAGTTGTTAAAATCTAAGGAAACTATTTTATTTAAATGTAGGCTTACTAAGTTTTAAGTAACATATATCAGGGATTAACCCTAACCCTCCAGGGTATTTTGGCTAGAAACCCTGCCAGACGCAACAGAGTGCATCGTTTATCAAAGTGACTTGGCTGCCAAGTGCAACAAGATCCATCTGTTAACAAATCTCAAGGCCGAACTGCCTCAGAGTCTGTGGTCACCAAACGCAGCAGAATACAACTCTGGCATTGTTTAATGGGACCAGCTCTCAATAGAAACAGGCTTGGCTGCTTATGCACTGGTGTTGACAGCTGAATCCATCAAAGTGCATCAGACTTTTCCAGCTGATGCACTCTGCTGCGTCTGGCAGGGTTAGGGTTAAAGCTGAATAAACAAATTATCAAAAGAAAATTACAGGTAAATTTTGCTCAGCAATCTTATTGCTAAGCATAATTTTTAAACAAGTTAACGATAAAAAATATCACATACTATGCATGGAGTTTGGTAGGTATCCTTTTTTTATGGCAAGTAAATGTATTTTCTTTTTTCAGTTTTTCAGTATTTTCAGTTTTCCGACTGGCATCTGCTGCCACGAGAGGTTTCATGGGGCGAGTATGTTTAACAACACCCATCATGACTAAAATCACTTGAAAACTTCCAGAATAGGGGCGTATTCACATGTTGTCACATGTGTTGCCTTTTCCCATTCCACATTCGCCAAATTTTGGTATTATTCGGAAAGTTTGGAAATAAACCATACATGTATTTCACAACTGTTATTAATTCAAAACAAATAACCTTTTGTGTAAGAAAATTCACAATTTTCCTTGAAAACAAGTAGCCCAATTAGTTTTTGACCCGACTCCCCAATGAAAAATGTCTGACAAAGCCAAAGAGAAGTATGCTTAATAAGCTTATAGGGCTTAATGCAGGTATTTTACGCACATGCAAGCTACTCAATAAATCTGACTGGTTAACTGGGATTTTGGTTGGCTAATTGAGACCACATGATCATTTAAATAATAAGTAAAAAGTGTTTGCGGTGACACCATGTAGACATTCTCTTTTGAGTAGTAAATAGTTCTGAAAAGAACCGACTGGTTACAACTCAATGTTTCGATCAGTATGCTCTGATTCTCCTGAAGACGATCAGAGAATACTGACCGTAAACAGCCTTTACTTATCCTTTTTCACCATGCAAAGTTACAAGTCTTACTTACATTTACAAGTCTTACTTACATATTACACTAGTAATTACCTGGTTAGAAGATAACCACTTAATTATCTGAAAGCTAACTCGATGTGAAGTTGGTAAAGGTGACAATCAACCTGACAAATTATTCTCATTACAGAGGAAAATGTATGCAAAATTACATAAATTTGCCAGATTGAAACTTTTCTGCTCCAAGTGTATTCTGTCAAAGTTGTGAATGCTTTTTCACACTTTACATGACGCAGATTCTACATTGAGCTGAAACTCATTATTGATTGGTTATTGTATATCTTGTTTCAAAGAAATTAAGCAAATAATTATGGAGAAGCAGTTTTGCCAACATTTCCAATGCTGTACCCTGCATATAACCATAAATGTTCGTATGTTTTCAAGTCATAACTTTAAGGAATAAAAAAAATTCACCTTCAACTTTGAGTCAGAAGTATAAATCTAGCATATTTGACAGAGCATTTTATTCTATTTTAATGCAAATTATACAATAATAGTATATGTGCAGCGTGTTATAGGAGTGATATTTCTATATATATTAACAGATTTTACACAGATATAGGATAACTGTTAAACAGTGAATTTATCTATCTCGCCAACATCAGTAATCGCTTGATCGTTGATTGTATACTGAATCTTGCATTTGAGTCGAACTTTCTCCTGTGGATCAAAGCAAAAAGAAATTCCAAATGAGTTTTTATCTCAACAGATTTGGATTCATACCTTAAAAGGACAGTATCGTCACGATCAGAACAGACTTTCAACAGGGCATGGAATAGGTGTTCTAGTTTAAGATGAATACTTTGACTGAAAATTACTGTCTCATTTATGCAGCAGCAACGGTAATATAACCTTATCACCCTTATCAGGGTGGTACAAATGACAGTGAAAACCAATCAAAGATGCCCCAGTGTGCACAGTCAACACAGTCAGTTGAATGGTTTTCATCACTATAGCTACTTGCCACTAAAGTTCAGCTATAGTAGGAGGGTTAATTTGATAACCTGATATTTACCAATGCTGTACCTTCCCTTTAAAACAGCTACTCTACACTGTACTCAAGCATTTCTCAATATTACCTACCTTCTGTGTGTTTGCTATGAGCATGACTTGAGTAATTGCTGCTGGGGGTAGAATGGAATTAAAAGCTGGTAGGTCCGTAGCTGATGGTGGCTGTAGATTAACTCTCACCATCTGAATAAGAATCACACATAAGGGTAAATGAATCAAGTTTAGACTCTGCAAAGGAAGTTAACAAAATGTTAACCCAGCAAGTTTTAGGCATAAAAAAAAAAAAAAAATGATTCAAAGTACTAAAATTGAGACCCCTGCACTCTATTACGTCTCTCCAGCAAGTATTAGGCATTTGAAAAAAAAAAACAATTTAGGCACTTTTTGTTTTTTTGACCTCGAAAAAAAATGTCTCCAATCTGCTTCTAAATAACATGGATGATAGCCCTGGTAACACAGCCAACTGATTTATAGCCAAAGGATTTAACAACGACACAACGTAATAAAAGTGAAGGTCCAACATTGGTATTTGGGAATGTACCTTCACTTCAACCCTCTGGTATTCAAGAAATAATTTTAAAACTAACCCGTGAAAATTTCATCACAATAAGTGTTCACGTTTGCAAGAAAAATTCTTAAATCTTTTTATTAAAATTTTAGGCTGTGAGCTTGTGGAGTCCATACGCATTTTCGGGTACAATCTTTGAAACTCTCACGATCTCCTATAAATATGTCAACAAATACAAAGCTGTTTGATGCCATTTTTTCCTATGCCCCCTATGGCGGCCATATTGAATTTTAAAATGGCCGCCATATTTAGCATATTATGTGCATACTGTATGCATGGAAAAGGTCAAAATATTACGAAACTGATATGGAGCTTCATTTTTCTACATTTATTAACTCTGGTAACACTATGAAATTCTTTCATATGATATTAAAGGTGTTGCAGGCCAAATTCAAAATTGTCACCATTTAAGGCATATTAGAGATACTTTTTGTATCGTTTCAGTCAACAGGGGCTATCAAGCACTGATCATGAGTTAAAATAATTGTAAATGAATATTACATTTAAAACCATTGACAGATTAGCATACATGTATAGTGGATTTTTTATATTTGTAACAAGGATTAACCAAATAACCAAGGTAAGACTGTACCTTTAAGCATGTTGTTTTGTTATGAAATATATACATATAAATACATATATAAAAAGGAACACAAATCATGACCACTTACACAAGTGCCACTTGACAACCCAACTATATCTTATTAATAATATAATACAAATATATAAGTATATGTTATTTATAACTAAATTATCTACCAACTATGGCATAACGGAAATTTACGAAAAGAGCAAAACGTTCACAATCAAAACAGAAAATGAAACAATTTTCACTTGAACGCTCGACTAAAACCAAAGAATAAAAAAATAGTCTACTGACTACTAGAACAAATAGTCTACTGACTACACTAGTAGAACAAATAGTCTACTGACTACACTAGTAGAACAAAGTGAACAATTCATCACAAACCTTTCCAAAGCAAAACTATCTCAAATTGAAAAAAAAAAATGCTCTGGGTAAAGGTTTAAACTTTGTTCCAACTCCTGCTAAACCAACCCGTTCAACTCTTTTGAGTGAAATTGACGAATAAGAATTGAATTCCTGATACATAACAAACCTTCCAAAACTCACCTGTTCAAACCACCATCCACTTGGAATCCACACAAAATAAACTTGCTCACATTCGTCTGAGAACTCGGAAAAAGAACATGAAAAACCCTGAACTATCAGCCCTCAAATATCTGAGGAACAACCCTGAAATCGTGATCAAATCATACGATAAAGGGAGAGGCACTGCATTATGAACCGCTCCGACTACCTACAGGTTGGATTATTACAAACATCTTGAATCAGAGCAATACACCGAGTTCGATCAAGATATTACACAAGAAACCATCCTTTTAATTCATAATGTCCAAACCAAAATGCGAAACAACACACCTCGACAAACACACTCAGGCATATCTCGATCCGAGGTCACAGGCATGTCACATTCCAACAGTACTTTCTACCGAGAATTCACAAAACCCCACCAACAGGCACACCCTTTGTTGGAAGATCATTTTCTACTCCCTGTAGTAACCGCATATGTCCGCATATGTCCGCAAAACAGCAGATATACTGAGGAAACTCGAAGGAATAACATTTCCACAAAATGTGTCTTATTATATCACAAGTATTGATGTTGTTAAAATGTACACAAATATCCGCAATAAACTGAGGCAATAAACTGTGTATGCAATGCCATCGACCAAACCAACTATCCATAGTTTATCAACAAATACATCCGCAAATTTCTGGAAGTAATACTCAACAGAAATTGTTTCCAATTTGGAAATAAAATCGGTTGTGCAATTAGCTTAACAGCCAGTCCGGAAATTTGTGACATAACATTATACGATCTCGAAAATAAAATAGTACAACAGGCTGATCATATCCAAACATGGTGGCATACTAGACACAAAAGTGTACACCAAACCTACGGAAACATACATGTACCAGTTTCTACACAGAACCCCATCACACCCACCCCATGTGTTCAAAGCATTTATCTACTGAGAAACTCTGTGATATGCTAGAAACACCAACAATGAGGAAGATTTCACAGAAATACGTCAAAATTTCTCACAAAAAATTATTAGCTGAGATAAACAACGTAACACATAAAGTGTCACTGGCTAACTAGCCAAACTGATTCACAAATTACCAAAAGATAAACAAAACAACGACTTATAATCCGTTCGTAAACCACAAAAGATGTGAAACAAGCAGGAAACAAACATTGGCCACTGATACAACAAAACCAACATACTCTCAGAAATATTTCCAAAACAACCATTTGTTGCATTCAGAAAGGCTCAAAACATTCGGGAGAAACTAACTCACTCCCAGGGACCCCAGGGGTCAGTTTGAGATTTCCATGTTACCATATAGAGCATTTTCTCTACATTTTGATGGAAAAAGAAAATCCTGAAACGTTGTTGGTAACATTGTTTCACAATAAATTTGGGAGGTCACTTTTGAAAATTGGGTCCAAGTTTAGGGTTTTGCCAGAGCCAGTCACATCTGGCTTTTTTTGAAAAACCAGATTATTATTATTATTATTATTATTATTAATCATTTCTGGTAATGAAACCAAGGGATGCCTCAGAAAAGCGCACTTAAGCACTGTAAGCTCGAAAGCCTGAGGAAACCTGTAAACAAGGGCGCTTGCAATGTGAACCAGAAACACCGGGGTAAACCCCTTACACTTCCACGATAAGTGTTCTGGGTTCTTTTACGTGCATTACTTAATCTAGTACACGGGACCTACGGCTTAACGTCCCATCCGAAGGACGAAGCAATTATGGTTAAGTATCTTGCTCAAGGACACAAGTGTCACGACCGGGGTTCGAACCCACACCCTGCTGCTGGCAACACCAGAACTTGAGTTCGGTGCGCTAGACCGCTCGGCCACGACACTCCATGAAACACTTAATGATCTGCTCTCTTTATTAGAGGAACAAATCACATAAACACAACGAAAGAACCCACTCATACAAAATGGACACATTACAACTGTTTGGAAAACATCAATTATCCAAAAATAAGATAGGAGACAATCCGGTTCTAACTTCTATTGAACCAGTACTTGCAACTGATTGCCCGCAATTGATGAGGCATGAAAGCTTACAATGTAGCTATTGTAGTGCTACCAAGGATCTGAAAAAATATCCCGTCTCTTCAACATATTTCCCCTTTTATGACCAAAAATAGGCCTACCTGTAAACAAAAGGTCAACTATTCCCACAAACTATATTGTCAAACTGACAAACAACGGAAATAGTCAGTTACGGACCCATATCATCTTGTATGAAAAATACAATTTGAAAAACAAAGATGTAGACGATGGTGGTGATGGGGGATATTGATGGGGGATATTGGTGGTGGTGGTGGTGGTAGGCGATGATATGATGGTGACAGTGACGGTGGTGATGACTGGGATGTCGATGATGATGGTACAATTTTTGTGAAATAAACATCACAATGTAACAAACAACATAAAAGCTTCAACGTCAAAGGATTCTCACACATGACCCTTATATTCATCTCTGTTGACATGCTTCTACAACCGTTTTGCTAAATTCATACTCACATCATACAGCTGGGGGAAAATGGTAACTCATCGTAAGTTTTCAAGTTAAATTTTTACATTTCTTAAAGTTGGACCAATTAATTACAAGTCAAACAACTGGCTAGTCCATAAAAAGACAATTCTTCTTAAGATAAACTGTGTGAGGTTTGAATTGTGCATGTTGTATTACAAGTTTACTGAACAGCAACTTTTACAGCAACGATATTGTGCCAGAAAATAGGCAGGAATATAGTGAAGACAGCCTTCATGAGATACGGTGGACACAGTTTGAGGGAGCTATTTGGTTCGGGTCAAACCTTTTTGTATACAAATTTAATCAAACCAAATCTCGCCCTTCCATTGTGTCTCAAGAAGGCTAATGACACTTAAAATGTGCGAATTGATTTGAAATGAATATGAAGAGTGCATTCCAAAGCAAGCTTGGTTAGTGTGACTCACTTCTATGAGGCGTGTACATTTAAACGGCTTCTGGCAAACTTCAATTTTAAAGCTTAAATTTAAGAATACTTAATTTCTAGATAAAACAAATTGAAAATAATTATTTTCTTTTTAAAGCACTAAATAAAGATTGTGTCAAACATATTCCACTGTTTTGGTAGAGAAGGCTCCATTGCAAGTAACAAGGTTCTTTTGCCAAAAGTCAAAGTAGCAATCGCAAGCATTCAAGTATTCCTACTTTTCTCCTACTTTTTCACCGAGGTCTGCCATAGCCTGCGATTGTATTCAGGAAGTAATAACACTGAAATTCGCTGGACGCCACTGCACGAAATTGTAAGTCTGTTAATAGTCTTCAACAGTTTCCAAGTCCTCTGATTTGTCATTTACCAGTAGTTGTTCAAAGAAAGCTGCCTTGTAGCGTGGGATCATGCTGGCAAGTGTCATCAAGTCAGTTTTCTTCAAAGCAGATATGCCCCTAGGTCTCTCCATCACTGGAACTGATGCTAGCGGGTCTTCACCATTCTCCATTTTCACTGTCAATTCGCGGCAGAAACCTTCTTTAGGAATCCTAGCTCCAAGAAGTCTTCCTGATTATGAGATGTCTTGTAGAACATTTGTATGGAGCCACGCCTAAACTGCACGACCTTGATAAGTACTGATGTCTTCTTGGCCTGGTGTTCAAATAAGAACATCTGTTTGTGATCGATAGTTGCACACTTTAGCTGCTTGCGTGACTTTTCTATGAGCTCGATATAGTCTTGGAAATCATAAACTTCGCTCTTGCTTTTCAACTTGGTGGTGATGGACCCGCACACTATCTGCCGCCATGAATGTATGGCCAGGTTCTAAGTACTTCAGAGATATACAGGTGATGCCAATGGAAGGATTGTTAACCATGCGAGGAAATGCTGAAAACAGCGTCCAGTTTTTGTTTTGGGCACTGCAGTTATCAGCAAAGAGGATTACCTCCTGGATATCTCTGTTGAACCGAAGAAAAGTCAAATATGCACTTGCAACATTGTAGGCTTTCCTCCCGGCTTCTCCCTCGTGCCACAGAACAGCCACACCGCTGGTGCATCTTTGCCAGGTGAAGCGAAAGTCTCACGAAAAGCACAAGTTTTCGGCTGAAGTAATAGTCCTTGGTGGGTAATTTTGGCATGCAAATTGTCTTTTGCATGTCTACAGTTGTTACAAGGACTTGGTCATCATTCTTCATCCGCTCTGTGTCTGCATTGAGAGCTGCCCTTGCTTGGGCAGCTCTGGTTTTGTGTTCAACATATCCAGAACAAGCGTGGCAGTTACAGGTACTGCAGTTATGGGGAGGTCATCCGCCGATGCTTGTAGTGGTGGATGTGCTTGTTCGTGGATGAGGCATGTTTTACACAGGTCATTTTCAGGAGACGAGAATGAAATATTCATAGAGCTGAATACCTTGTAGTAGTATTGGAAGGAACATTGGTCTTGGCCAGATGCCTGTTGACTTTCATTGAAGACCTGATGCATTGAACATATTGATAGGTCGGATGGAAGGTACCTCTGTTGGGAGCATGGTCCCGCTGTGATGTGAGACCTGCGGTCGAAAGGATTCAATATGATCTATTACATGTTTGCGGTACCCTCATCAAATTTGTTCTGTGGTACATGTTGACCACGCCTGTCGCCATGCGCACCGACTACAACACCCCAATCCTTCCCTGACATTTTTCAGAGCAGACTTAACAACCTGGTCGCTATGATACCCGATCGTGTGCAAGAAAAACATTTGCACACTTGTGTTGATCCGAACCGCCACTTTAGAGTACATTCTCTGCGCGACCCTCGGTTTGGTGTTGTGAAGGACCTCTTCTTTTCTTCATCCACGTTGTGCACGAGCCAGTCACGTCTGTGGTCGTAGCTCATGTCCCAAAAGTTCTTGAAAATTTCTTGTCTCTGTTCCTCAGAAAACTTCTCTGAACACTTTCTCCTGCATTTCTGTGTACATGGACGAAGTATATGGTGGTTCTCCTGGTCTCTGGTTTTCTTTTGTTCAACTGATCTGCACCGTTTTTTATCTGTTTAAATATATACAAAGAAATAAAATGTTTTCTGAAAAAAGTAAAACAAATTGCTAGTAATTCAGATTGATTCATTTATATCACTAATGGTCAAGAATTACTAAATAATTTGAGTTTGCGTGGAAGGAGAATTTTACAACAGGGCATTCAAGCGACATCTTTATGTGTCCACAGTAACTGCTATGTGTGAAATATGAATATAAAGTCCTCTCCTTAAAATTGCATATCATCCACAGCAAAAAGGATTATTCAACCTCACCTTTAGATTTATTTAACCCTCTCTTGCAGAGCCTCTGGATTGGGTGGAGGCTGATCTACAGCATCTAGTGGAACTTCCTCAGGTTGTTCAGCAATACCTGCATTTGTGATAGATGAAGATTTTATTTTGTATTTTGTCTTGAGTATTATTTAATTACAATTAAAGAAATAGCTGTAACATTAAAATACAAAAAGTGTATACCTATAAATAAAAGATGATTACATTACCTTTTTGGCTATCCTCTTCTGGTGCTACTTGTCCAAGAAGTAGGTCTATATCAGACAATAGCAGGCTGCCATCTTTGTTGGGTGGAGGTTGATCTACAACTTCTTGTTGAACTGCATCAGGTTCTTCAGCAATACCTGCCGTAGTGATGTGCATTTTGTGATAGAAGATTTTATTTAGCATTTAATATTGAGCACAACCTTAATTACACTTAAAGGAGCCATGCAATAGAATTGTTATGATTTGAATACATGTAGGACAGCTTACTTTACGTGTTACTGTATAGTAATACAAGGGAGAAATTTAAACATTTTGGTCTTTTTGCTAATGAAAATGTCCACATTCCTGAGCCATATTGTGATGTCATTCAAGGCAGAACAGAAGTATCTCCATAGCTTTGTACACAAATAATGCATAACTGTAAATAAAAAGAGAAGTGCATTACCTTTTTGGTTATCCTCTTCTGGTGCCACTTGTCCCAGAAGTATGTCTATATCAGACAACTGCAGGCTGTCGTCTTTGTTCAGATTGCTTTTGGGATTATCTGTGAATGAATGAATTATTGGTAAAGCCCTATATCTAACAAATTTTGTATTTGAAACATTCACTTAAACTTCTCAACTAAATATATTCAGGAAATTATGGATATATAACTTACTCAAATCAGAGTCGCTAATGCAGTCTAATATCTCACTAAATGCATTTTCAGTTGAAGAGCTGCACATTACCACAATGTCCTGTTGAAAATAATCTGTAAAAATGATAACATAAAAATGTTGCTCACTTTCTGACAAAGGTATGATATGAATTTGCAAACAAATTGCATACGGCACTCAGATGTATAGCTGCTATATTATTGCAGTTGAAATAAATGGGAGAATTTCTACAATCTAGCTCCAAATTGTGCTTTGTTGAAAATGTTTCAAGCACTTCAGGAAATAGGTCTGTAGAACCAATTATGAAAAGCAACATACCCTCTGAATCAGACAAACTTTCCATGTGAACATCATTCAGTCCATCATTGTTTGGCTCTGTAAAATGATAGAGAGTAATTTAAATAAAGCACTTTATAATTTATTATAAGCAAGAAACTACATCTTTATCTAAATCTTCATTTATCACAAATTGTACATTACTACTGCAGCTACTGCTGAATGAACGAGCAATGTCTGCAGCAGTAAAATTACTTACATTTATCAAACATAACTTACCCTTTGGATCAGACAACGTTTTTATGCGAACATCATTTAGTTCGTCACTGTTTAGCTCTGTATTATATAATAGAGAATAATTTTAATCAATCATTTTAGAATGTTGTATAAGTCAGGAACTGCATCTTTATCTAAATATTCATCTATTACAAAAATGTACATTAATACTGCAGGAACTGCTGAATGATTGAGCAATGTCTGCTGTAGTAAAACAACTTATGAAAAACAACTTACCCTTTGGATCAGACAAACTTTTCTTGGGGACATCATTCTTGAGTTCATCATTGTTTGGCACTGTATATATACAATTGAGAATAACATTAAGCGTTTCAGATTTTCCATTATTCTCAGTAGAAACTACATCTTCAACTAAATGTTTATCTATACCTGGAGGCATTGCTGAACTGTAAAATTATAAAACACCGGCGCACCCAAGGGGGGGGGGGCCTCGGGGGGCTTGAGCCCCCGCCCCCCCAAGAGGGTCCCCGAATTTTTTGTTTACATATATACGTACATATACATACTAGGCCTAGTTGATTTGTGAGAGTAAAATTTTCTTTGAGCCCCCACAAGACAAAATCCTGGGTGGAGCCCTCCCCCCCACCCCAAAGGCAAAATCCTGGGTGCGCCGTTGTTATGAAGATCAACTTACTCTCTGAATCAGACACCTGCATGTGAACATCATTCAGTCCATCTGGCACTGTAAATATATGACAAGATAATAACTTAAATTAAGCATTTAAAAACAGATAAAATAATGCCACAATCTACTTTGTTATCACCTGCTGACGATAATCATACAAAATCCAAGGACAAAATTAAAAGCAAATGAAATATACCTGCATTAAACAAGTGCTTTCATTAATAAGTAATAAGTACATTAATAAGCTCAATAATGTATTAACTCTACTTAAACTTCATTTTATTACCTTTGATAAGTTCTGTGTCGTCATGTTTGAGCTGCTTCTTGCCTGTAAAGGAGGAAAAGAATATTAGAAATGATATGATATGAATGTTATCACAGTCTTCTTTACTCCTAGATTTTACCCTTAAGATAATTGATTACCTGTTTTAAGGTCTGCTTTAGTGATCTAGGGACTTGCTGGGGAACAAAATCGACATTTACTTTCATTAGTGACAAACATGTTGGCATCAGATTTGCAAAAACTTAAAATGACTAAAACTAGCATGATTCAATCACTAGTAAAGTGCACTAATGAGATTTCATTCTTGAATATCCATACTTGTTTGGACATATTTTTAGTCCTCCTATCAAAAGACTGCATAGCCATATGCATATTAAAATACAATTTGGCCTACATTATCAACGCCTATTCATTAACTCAGGCCTATTCATAAAATTTACAACAAAATATGAATCAATAAACCCTGGCTGTATTGAAATATTTCAAAATGGATCAAACAGAAACATGAAAAGTTGGAGTTACGCAGGCTTAGCCTAACCTATGTGTAAGCTAAGATGATGCAGCAGTCATGGCAGTTTGACCAGTGTGTAACGTAGGCCTAACCCTTGCCTGCATCATGCAACATTATAATTTATATGGGCGCTGATTACATTGGACTTTCATCTATCTACTGATTACCTCTGAGTTCTATAGGATTATATTTAAGACTTAAGCATGTAAAAGATAGACATACCTTGGTTTTTTTCCAATGCCCTTTGGAGAATTTGAAAGCCCCTGCTGTGCAGCTTGAGGTTGAACATGGCCGCCATTATACATTTGATGAGTTAGAATGGTGATAGCGCCCTCAATAGTTCAAGTATTTGTATGGCAAATGATCTTATCTCACAGATGGACATGTCTTAACTTAAGGTTTTTTTTATGGCAAAACAGCCTATCTTAAAGTAAACTTGTTTTGCCATAAACACTCAACATTATGTTTTGAACTCATTTGAAAGGCAGATCTATGTATCTTAGACTTAGTATGTTTTACCAAATAAAAATAAAGTATGCATGACTTAATTCAAAGTTAGACGTTTCTCAAACTTAGATATTTTTTTGGCAAAACAGCTTATCTTCAAGTTGTTGTTTTACCTAAACACTCCACATTAGGTTATAATCAATTTGGAAGGCAAAGTAGTCTATCTTGGACTTACAATGTTTTACCAAGCAAAACAAGAAACTGTGAATGACTTAGGTTAGAGATAAGGCGTTTTGCCATACAAAACCAGAGTGAACGTGTGCAAAGAATGTGAGATAGGACATGCTATCTTCAAAACAATCCATCGTACGCCTTTGAAACTTTCACAAATGAAAAGAGCGCCCTCAATTTACCCAAAATGATCTTATCTCAAAAATCAAAATTTTCGAGTTGGGCTGTTTTGCCATGGAAGGGCCGTACAAGCCACGGACAACTGTTATCGCTTCAATGCTTCTTTGAGCACGTATGCCAATTGGTAGGCACACTGTGCACAATACTTAATGACCCTTCTTATCCGAGTTGTGCGAATAATGGAAGCAATATTCAAATATTTAAATAAGTAATCACACATAATAATTGTCTGGGGTATGGATAAATAGTAATTAATTGAATAAATGAATTTATCAATCAGTGTGATAAACTAATTGCTGGTCTAATAATGATTACAGTTGTGTATTCAACAATGCTTTGGTAAATTATTAGGCAAAATATATAATTGAAAATCTTTTAGAATATCTTGTTATACAAGAAATTAAATTTAAACAGTGAAACACAATGACCAAGGAAAAGGATTTTAAGATTAACCAAAAACAACCTCATTCTTTTTGAATTTTACCCTATGTGACATGTAGTTCAAATCCTTTCTGATTACCTTAAACGAAGAGATACTTTAAATTTGTATGTAGAAGTGACAAATACAGTATAGAAGAATTTTTCTGTATTTTTATTGATGAATCGCCATGGTTTAAATTAATTACATTTAGCTCTAGCCATCGTTTACATTTTACTTGTTTTATATTTATTCGATGACTAAATCAATTGAGAGAGACATGTTTTATTTTCCTTGTAGCTTTTATTTATTAATTATTAGAACTTTAATTTGGAACTTAAGCACTTGCAATTCTGTGTTCGAGGAGGTAATAATCCAAAGCCATCTCCTCATTCCCTAATTTTGACTCAAACATAACGGTATTACAATGATATTAAAAATGTACAATTTGAAACATAAAACAGTACAAAGATTCTGAGAAAATTTACTTAAATATTTAATACCATATTATGTTGGGAATATCAATACTTGAAAATTTTGGATGCTACATTTGTATAAATGTCCATTTTTGCACTTTTGTATGGAACTGTCATTGATTTGACATCATATCACTGTCACATCAGTGCACCAGAGTCATTTCATTCATTCCAAGGAAAAAAGGTTTTATAATGTTTGGGATTGGGGGTGGGGTTCCTGGGCCCAACCAGACAGAAACCTTTTGAACTATTCTTTAACCCTAACCCCGGCCCTAGAGGTATTCTTGCTAGGAACCTCCAAAATCCATCAGTGCACTTTTGGAACATGCCCTTATCTTCAAAATGCACCACGCATTTTTGTCGATCTTTCATATTCAGCACATATGGCCTGTACTTCTTCCAGGTAGTAATTTTGTCCCATTTGAAGAGGTGAAAGTAACAGTTTCCAACAGTGTTGAATTTTTACCAAAAGTGCCCTTGGAGGATTTTGTAGGATTTGGGGTGGTTAGAGTGAAAACACTTATTATGAAATTATTCCTTGCAGTGAAAGTATCAGTACATAGGCATTACACTATGAATAACTTTACCCTGAAAATCTGTTTTACCGTGAAATAAATAGTTCACGGCAATTTCATGATGACACAACACCGTGAAAATGCCATAAAATACTCTTGGGGGTTCCTTCGCCGTGAAAACACCATGAAATTCTTGTGGCAGTTTGGGGGCAGCTCATTAATTCTCTAGAGCACCGTGAATTTGCCCTGAAATCACATTGAACATTACTGCCAATATCCGAGAGGAAGAGACACCATGAAATTGCAGCGACTTTACAGTGTCCATTTTGGGGAAAACCAAGTTAATTTGTGTGGTCATTTTATAGAGTTGTGTCGGTAAATTTACCAGCAAAATCTTTTGCGCCCCAACACTAATGTCAGTCGGCAAATTGGCTACACACCCCCAAAGAAAATGTCTTCGCTACGCCCCTGCCCACTGGACTAGTTATGTCAAAATCATATTTAACGACTGCTACGTGTTCGAATTTTGAGTGTACATTATGGTAAGGTCAAGCTAATATTATTCCGGATGGAAACAAACCCAGTCAGAATGGAACCCTAGGTATTCTTTGGTCGGATATACAAATGTTACCTGAGCTTTATTACAGTAAATATATCGGGGAAGGTTTAGAATATTAGGTGTTTGTGCTGCTAGCACGAACACTTAAAGATTGACTACAACGGAATAATGATAAGTGCTGTGTTGCTGTTTTCGTTCGAGAAATGTGTATAATGATTACTAACATATTATTATTATTCAATAAAACTTGTTCCTTCATGCAAAAAATCAATTTGATCGGCGTTCTACGACCCAGAAAAGCCCAGTTTCACCAAAAGCCCTCAACTCATAAATAATTCATACTTCGTGTGTGACGTAGCACCCATGACGCTTTGTTACCCCGACGCACAACAGTCGATCGTGTGTACTGTATGCATTTACCATACATGCAATGCGGAACAACAGATTAAGCGACATCTTCTAGACCGAAAAACAGCGAAAATGTCCGATAGCAGCGAATATTGGGAAGATCACAGTATAGATGAGGAAGAGGAGTTTCATATAGGCACTTCTGAGGATAGTAATGTCAGCTCCAGCGATGAGGGGAGCTCCCCAGACGAGAGAGAAGGCGAAGACGATGACGAAGAAGTCTAAGTACGTGGCGCTGAACCATACCGGTTCGAGCCACTTCCGGCGCCTGCAGTTGACCAGCCCGGTGACGGTGATCGTCAGGCCGAAGACGACGAACCAAATCCTGATGATAGACGGCTAAACACAGACTGGTAAGCCCACAAAATGATTCATGAATGAAATACTGAATGATGCTTCGTTTGATCAATTCGTTTCTGCTGTACAAAAATAGTTGTAGGCTATACTTGACAAAAACATGAACGAACATGATGGAGACCCAAGGTACATAATGTAGTAGTACATGTACATGTGTACAATTGTACATGTGTACAATACATGTACAGTGGAAATTTGGGGTAATTACTATGTCTTGCGTTTTATGATTTGTTGGCAATATTAGCCAGTATTTATGAAGACATGATGGGAAAGTAATCACTGCTCAAAATTCAAATAAAATCATGATCTTTTACCATCATGCTTTAAGCATAATTGACATTTAGTCTTTCCCTTCAAATCAAAGGTTGTAGCCCCTGCACAATAAAAATGTTTGATCTGCCCATGGAAAATGTATTCCTTCGTGATGTACCTGTCCTTGATCAGTTCATGGGGGATGTATTTCAAGATCAATTTTTAAGTAGTGCAACCCCAATGACAAAGTTACTAAAATTATATTTTCCAAAGTTTTTTTTTTTGTAATAGGTGTTCGTGTGGACATTGTGTTCTTCAGCCTTTGCTCGCAAACTGTATATGTTGCAAAGAAGTTGAGAAGACAGAGAACATGATGCGGCAGCTGGACATCAACGTGGATGATCCCAACCAGTGCCTTACCATCCATGATTGGTTTGATGCGATCTGCCTCCACCCAGGAGTGCTTGCAACAGCGTATCTTCAGTACAGAGCATACTATGGCAGAGATGCAGTTGAAGGAACGCTTGACCAGTAAGTGATTTGAGTGTTGACTGAATGTACAAAGCCAATGTACCATCAATTTCAATTAATAATATTTTAGAGCAATGTCAGTTTTGAATGATCTGCATATCAAGCAGATTACTTTTGATTGACCAGAATGAGCACCGGTGTTTACTTCAGAGTAACCGCACACAACTGAATATGACCTTGGTTGACCCACGTGCATCTATATCTTATTGTACATGCATTACATGTATGTAATTGTTTACTTTTGATCATGATTGCCTTTTGGTATGGTTATAGTTTTATAGCATTTCAGTTTCACACGGTGTTAACGTAAACAATATCGATACTCCACCATGCAAATCACAAATCTTATGTTTATAATTTTGTCTGATTTTTTGTTTTGTTTTACAGAAACTATCGCCATGTTGCATATTGGCAAGTGGTGAGGTGGTGTTGGGGTTATCTTGGCCGTTTCAACCGGGTGCCACTGCCATCATGTGTAATGGACGCAATCCGCAGGACGTTCCCAAACCCTGATGGACAGTACAAAGGATTTTCGTATCCACCACTGGATTAGGCCGATTTGCTTTGTTTTATTTTTTTAAATTGGTAACATTCTTCCCTAGTTATAATGATCTGGAGGGAGTTACAAATTATTTTGTGCGTTCATAAACCATGATCAATGGCAGAATCAATTACGTGTGTATTTCATTTTGTGTCTTTTCGGGGGGGGGGAGAAGTTGATTAATTTAGCACTAATGTGAAATAAACTTGTTTTATGTTGCCAACAATACACTATGGTAAAACATTACAAATTCGGTATGGCAGAAAGATGCCAAGAACTGAAAATTTTACAAGACCTTAGTACTTTCGAATAAATGACAAGACAAAATATGTATGTATTTGCAACCAACAATTGAGTTTATTTTTTAGGTTAAAATATCAAAATTAAAAAAGTTGCCTCTTGATGACGAAAACAACTTAATCAAAATCCTGTACATACTTGTTTGGAACTTGGCCATTGTTCTGTTAAACCGAACTGGAAATCCTTTGAAATTCGTTTCACACTTGCTGCTCTTTTCCCAGGAAAAAACTTACAATCAGCATAACTCTATACTGCTGAGCAGGTTCAGATTTTCTTGGATTAAAGCTAATTCAATTAGGTTTTTTGGCTTTGCATCACAAAATGGAGAAGTGTGACAAAGACTAATATTGTTTATCTCATGTTGGTAAATCTCATGTACTTCTGCCTATAAAACTTAAAACTTGTTCTGAGTGTACAGTGGCAATAAATTGTAAAATACAAGAATAGAATAACAATAAATGTGTACAGGCCATGTCATTCTGTCTTCAATCAAATATTAATAAAAAATATACTACTGGAATAAAGTAACTGTGCATCATTTGAAGTTATGCTATTTTTTAATGAAAAAAGATAATACAATGATTTGTGGTGTTCTGTTAAATCACTGTTTAACTGTTAACAGGATAATCTCGAAATCTGTATGCTTGGACACTAGGCTTCGTGACACGTCCTTGAAGAGATGTGGTGTCAAAAGTCAGTTCACAAACTCAGTATCGTGTGTGTCCACCATTGGCGTTGATGCAGGTCTGAGATACAGGGACGAGATCATTGGGCCTCATGTGCAAGCGTTCATTCAAAGACAAGGACGTAACATCACGCTTCAGCAAGATAATGCCTGTCCACATGTCGCTCGTGTTGTGACAGATTTCCTGAGACAGCAGAACATTCCGGTACTCCCTGGCCAGCTGTTTCTCCGGACCTGTCACCTATCGAGCACGCTTGGGATGAAATGGAGCGACGTTTACGTCAAGCCCAGAATCAGCCATTGACGTTAGCTGAATTGGGACAAGCGTTGGTTCAGACATGGAACAACATTCCCCAAGCTTTCTTCAATCGCTTAGTGTCGTCTATGCGTCGTCGTTGTCAAGCCTGCATCAACGCCAATGGTGGACACACACGATACTGAGTTTGTGAACTGACTTTTCACACCACATCTCTTCAAGGACGTGTCACGAAGCCTAGTGTCCAAGCATACAGATTTCGAGATTATCCTGTTAACAGTTAAACAGTGATTTAACAGAACACCACAAATCATTGAATTATCTTTTTTCATTAAAAAATAGCATAACTTCAAATGATGCACAGTTACTTTATTCCGGTAGTATATATAAGACATGTACATGTATATAGCACCAAATATATTTGAATAAAATGCTCCCAGGCCCTTTAAATATAATGTTGCATTCCCCACTTTTGTGGGTCAACAAATAATAGTCGGACACAAACTTTGTTGTGACAATCTCAATCAATGGGGTTGGTTTATTATTAACATCACTATTTAACAATGGCACTAGTAACATGTATGACAGGAGTGGTAGCGTATAGGTACATGTCAATAGTTAAACTTATATACTTGTGCTAAGTTCCGAATAGGGTGTACGAATACCAACTATTGGGTACAGTCAGTGGGGACCATCGTTCGTTCATGCGGCTTGTCACTCGGCATACGGTACGGGCACTGCTATACCGAGAGACGGGCGGCTGGTCGGTCTCTACGACGGGGACCACCGGGGCTTGACTACACGGGGTGTCTGGACAGGGCCAGAGTGTGTACCATACCGCATTAGCTACATGTAGGCGAACCAATGGCCATATCGACGCCCTGCACCATTGGTTCAATGAACGAGGCTCTGGACCGTAATAGTTCGGTATATCGCACGGTCACGGATCGAGTCGCACAGATATTCGGAATCGCACTACTGCTGAGATCAGGAAATCTTTGGGATTATATAGAAATCTGGGGCCTAGGAATGAATAAAACATAAGCCTACTTTAGCGTCTTAGCCAATGAGAAGCTTGGCTTCCGCGTCTAAGGGTAGAAACGTGTGCAAAATCATGACATACAACAGGTCCTTGTTCCATATAAGGTAAGGTATTTGACGAAAGTGAAGTGATCGACAACTTAGAAAGGAGGGCGTGTTCAAGGGGAAAATGCTTACCGGGCATGTTAAGCTATTTGCTTGGATGCTAAGCTATTACTGCATCAGAGATGCTACATTTCCGGATTTTTCCGGAATTCCGGTTTTTTTTAAACCTCCGAAAAGTTCCGGAAAAAAAATTATTATAAAAAAAAAGAAAAAATAAAAAATAAAATAAAATAAAAAAATAAAAAATATAAATAAAAAAATAAAAAATGGTAATAAGGCAGACTGCAAATAGAAAGAGGCATGCAGAGCAGCAGACAGCACCCAAAAAACTAAAAAAATGAACTTTTACTTCTATGCAACAGGTAAGCAATGGTAAAATTAACTTCCAAAAAGCTTGAACTCATGCATTTTCTGTCTTAATTTGTATGTTTTATCCTGTGAAATATATGTTCTAGAAGGGCCTCCTAAGGGTTTATTAAGCCTAGAAACCCAGGAGTGAGGGGGCTTCGCCCTCGACCCCACCAGGGCGTTGCCCCTGACCCCACCAGGGGCCCTTAAGCGGCCCCTGGACCCCACGCCGTGAGGGGCGAGCTCTGTTTCGCTTTGCTCGCTACGCTTCGCACAAGTTTACTTTCAGGATTTTTTTGGGTCTGCCTGTAGCATCTCTGCTGCATGAGGGGAAACAGCGGCTGTGCTTGGGTAGGGAGCACTACACGCGGGCCACGGCTAATGACTGAGCGGGTCAGTCACGGTGACTGTTTGGCCGTGGTTCACCCACGAACCGTGTTCGGTGTGAAGGGGTGGACTCCGAGGAAAGTATTAGGAAAATAGACTAAGTCCAAAGGACGGCTCCAAGCCACGTGGCGGGAGGGTGGCACGCACGCAAGGCTCTCGCTGGTGTTGCATTATGCATTGCGTTGGCGCTGGATATGCATGAGCAAAAGTAGCGTCCTTGTATGGATTGCATATTCATAGCGGACAATCGAGGGTCCGGGGAAACGAACCCTGGGACTTAGACTGCTTGAAATTGCATCGTAGGCAAATATTGGAAGGGGAACAAGTGAAATAGAGGGTGCTAATATTTATCAAAAATCAAAGGGTAAGATTCGTAACAATAATAAAATAACCTAAAGTAACAATAGCAAAGATTATAAAAGATTAAATACATGGGAGCCAGATAAAGTGATAAAAACAGGCAAATATCAGCAGGGGCGGATCCAGGAATTTTGGCATGAAGGTGAAATCCTTTCGTGTATTATTCACGAACTTCACCCATTCCTTTGATATCGCAGGATCCCGCGGAAATTGAAAAAAATGAGTCTCTGGATTCTTAATACTATTTCTAGTGCATCCACCAACAACACATGAAGTCGGCATTATATAACTGTTACACAACAACGTCGAAAAAAAGCTTCATAAAAACTTCATGCCTCTGCTGACGCATGAAAACGCATGTATAATATACACGGAAGTAACATGGCGTCTTCTGTTTACTCTCAGGTGCTCATGGGTTATACGTCATCCCTTTTCGCTGGTTTACAAGTCCGCTGGTACTATATCGTGGATTTCATAGTAGGCTTGGGTGATATCGATTTTTTTCATCCACGATATATCGTCAAACATATATCGCGATATTCGATAATATCGCGATTATTTTTGTTTTTCACGCATTAGTGCTTTAAAGCCGGTAATGACAGGAATGTACCCGTCTACAAGCGTCACAATAAATTGCCAGTGCTCACCTGAGAGACACGTGCAATTGCGCCGTTCACGAGTGCAACATATGGGGCGGGTTTACGCTACCCTAACCAGAAACAAAACGGCACAGCTACGCGAAAATGCGAACGTAACCAGACAATTGTTTTCATGTTTGTGACATGTTCAGTCATCAACGTTTCTCAAAATAGAACTTACTCGTGAGTGCTAGTAACTTGAAATATTACTGGTATACGAACAATCACTTAATCATGTTTATACACTTTTTACAATCCGCCATCTTGAAACTAAGCGTAACCGATCACAAAGTTCGGTTTATGTTTGGTCAGAACCATCGCAGCACTTAACTGAACTCAGCTTGCGAAAACCCAACCAAAGCCCAAACATGTTTCTTTGGGGGAAAAAAA
>CM055835.1:16560393-16655267 GCA_029582265.1 Zoroaster sp. YZ-2022 | reverse complement strand
AACCATCGTTACCCCAGAATTTGGTCTTTTGACCATTGAGCAGCAATGGCAGATTATGCTTTCTAATCCTGTACCTGAAACAAGTACTGAAATGCCAAAACTGCAAAGTGGTTACATTTGGAGGAAGGTAGATCAGGATATCTTGAATAATTTAACTTTTGGGTTTCAGCTTAGCTTTCATTTCAGAAATAAATAACATTTACAGGGTTGTGATTTGTCCAGATTTTCCGGATTTTCCAAGATTTTCATATTATTACAAATCGAATATTGTGATCCTCGATTTTAAAGATTTAAGCAATAAAGGAAAGCAAAGCAAATGCTCAGAACTATAGATTTCACCCCAGCCTGTTCACAACAGGCCTCAATACCCTAGAAAATTTACCTGCATTTAAAGGTACATGTACAATATCGTCTCGATCAACAGGGCATGGAATCGGAGTTCTAGTTTTAGATGAACACAGTGACTGAAAATAACACCCACATGATAAGGTCATTTACCGTTGCTGCTGCAAATGAGCTCAGTAATTTTCAGTCACTTGTTCATCTTAAACTAGACACCTATTCCATGCCCTGTTGAAAGTCTGCCCTTTAACTTTTCTAATGTTCTGTTAACCCTAACTCCTAGGCATTGTACTAAAACAATAAAAATCCTTCAAAATCCTCCAACTGGCTTTGTTGTCTAGGGAGTTAGGTGTCGTGGCCGGCGTCTAGCTTACGATTCAAGTTCTGGTGTTAGCAACATAATGTGGGTTCGAATCACGCCGTGACACTTGTGTCCTTGAGCAAGACACTTAATCATAATTGCTTCTCTCCACCCAGGGTTAAATGGGTACCTGTGAAGGCAGAGTTGGTTTGCTCTATATCGCTAGAAATGGCAGCAATTGAGTTGTATACTCCCCAGGGAGCTGAGATGGTTTCAGGAATGATTTATGAGCCTTATGAGCCTTATGAGCAGGGATAATAATATAATGCGCCTTGAGGACCACTTAGTTGGTGGATACGTGCGCTATATAAATCCACACATTATTATTATTATTATTATTATTAATGTTGTTTTGGCCCATTGGTTTTGAAGAGAATGTTATGTAACACTCCTGCAATTTTGGCTATTCCAAGTTTGACAATAAAAAGGACAAGAATCAACCTAACCAAATCTGATAAAAATATTGGTTTCTTTTCTTTTTCAAATTATGTTGAACATAGTTAGAACATTTGTTTTAGAACCCAGTTTAGGAACATACTAGTTTGACCAAAACCATTAGATGTTGTGACATATTGTTATTATTTGCATTACTATGTATAATTAGTGCAGTTATGGAGGTATGCTGAGTGCATACATGCGCTTCAAGTATCCTAACATTGTAGACGGTGCTATAGCATCCAGTGCTCCCATTTACTCAGTCGCAGGACAGGGTTCTCAGAAATACTTCTTTGAAGATGTCACAGAAGTGAGTTATACAACATGGTGCATCCAGGCCTGTAGCACAAAAAAAAATAATAATAATAAATTAAAAAAAAAAAAAATAATAATAATAATAATAATAATCCATCTCATCTCATATATTTCACGAGTTTTTTTTAAAAATTATTCTTTCTTTTTTGCTTTGCTTTTCTTTTCTTCCCAGCAGGATATGTTTAGATCCTCACTTGTAAACAGATAATACACAAATGTTGCAATTTTGACTACCTTACACAGGTGGGTTAGGTGTTACACTAATATTCATACAGGCAAGTCCATAAATGAAGTTACTCTTTGGAATACCAATTGAAATAATTAACACAGCTTTAACTGTGTGCTCTTCATTTGTAGACATATGGGAGTGTGACCTCTGGTCCTGATTGTGTGGCAACTGTTAGAAGTGCATTTATTAAAATAAATGAACTTGCTGATCAAGGAAAGACAGGTATGTAAAATTTGTTTGTGTGATTTTGTTTAAAATATTTTTTGGATCAATTAAAATGTATATAATGCTAATCAACCAGCACCACTCATAGCCCTTGCAAACTGCAGTTCTGTAAAAACACAAGATCTTTCTTTGAAATCAAATCATTAAGTGTCACAAGAACAAATTGTCAAGATACAGGGATGAAATTAAATTGTGTTCCTATGTATTTCAGATAATCACTTTCCTAGGGGAGCTAACCCAGCTGACCCACCCTCTGTCATACAAGCTCGGAAGCTACAAAAAGAAAGAATCTCCTCATGGATAAAATAGTTAAACACGATGGCAGATGGCCCTACCAGTAATTATCCATGTGGATGCCCCCATCACTTCAACCTCCCTTTGTTTTACTCCCAAAAATCTTGAAAAACATTTTTTAAATGTTTACTAGTAAGAGATTCACAAAAATCTTGAAAACATTTTAAATATGTTGGCCAAATCCTGGATACATCACTAGAACTCGATGAATTATTATGTTGTTTGAATTTGGTGCTTTCTTACTAATGCATAAAATATTATTTGAGTACTTAAAAATATCATTACTTACTAATTTTCTGAAATGTTATCTGAACACTAATTTTATCTGAACACATACATTTTATCGGAAAAAAATAGATTCAAATGATACCATGGAATCAGATTGCTAGTTTTAGATTCACTTATTGACTTGCATTATACCCCACATGATAAGGTCATTATTACCGTTGCTGCAGCATAAACGATCCAGTAATTTTCAGTCACTGTGTTCATCTTAAACTTGGACACTGATTTCATGCCCTGTCTGTTGAAAGTCTGCTGTGATCGTGATGATATTTTCCCTTTAAGTTGTATGAAGATCCTTATAATAATTAAAAATGCTCACCTCTTTAAATTCTGACAAGTCAAACTTTGATCATATTTCTTTAGGTAGAGTATGTCACATTGGAATAGTTCATCCCACTTCATAAAAGGTCTGCATGTTCTCTGGGGAAAAAAACTGAAAGTTCTTATAACTTTCAAAAACCCATCATGTTATAAAGTAGTAAATAATGAAAGAATTATACTTTTTTTGTTTTATTAATATTGTAAAGAACGAAAATTTCAACTATATAATATATTTACATCGCGTATTTTTAACAAGTAAATATTGTACATTTTTGCAAGATGTATTTTATGCTTTAAAGACAGCTCAATAAAACATTTTGTAAATTAAAAATTGTCACAGTTATGTGTTTTCAATAAACAGTCGGTTAGGACTCGCTTTTTTGAACGGTGAATTTGTAAGAAAATCTAAACATTTAAAATGCAGTGAATGTATGAGTCATATGATGAATGAGTGAATCTGAACAAAACAAATACTATTAAAGGATTTGAAAATAATATAATCTTCTAGAAAGAATTATCATAGTCACATCCGTTTTTGACAAAGTTATTCCATATTAAAAATAGCCTTCCAGGTGTCACAATACCACTTCTCTTCTTGATAAATCTATTGACCTATCATTGTTTTTCGATACCATTCCTTTTTGGTGACAATGATGATTGTGTAAATCTGGAATTGATTTCATTGATGGGGGAGTCATTTGCTGTTACACTGATATGCAAATAAAAGGGGTGTTTAGTTTGTTCAACAAGCGAGGACTTCCAACCTTTGTGCAATGTAGCTTTGTTGCTTTTTACGGTTGTGAAATTTACATGATATGAAAAAACGCCCGATCGTTCACTAATCGATCACCTCCAGGATATTTCTAAAAGGTAAAGATATAATTTTTTAAGATTTACTATTCTGTGACGTAAACTCTAATAATTCATAATTCACAGTTAATTTTTTTTACAACAATTGTAGAATTTGATAATCCTTCAGCAGGCCGCTTCAACAGGTTTGCGGACATTTCACGACATAGCTCTGAGGATCAATGGGTCAAAATTGCCTAGAGCCCACCTTTGTCGTTAGGAGAAAACAGAGTCTATGGGCAGCAGTCGGGCCTCAGGTAGTATCACCATTATCGAAGCCTACAAAATGTCAGAGGGGCACTACAACCCAGTTCGATTCTTTTGTGTCGGCCTTTTACAAATGATACCTTCCCATTTGGTTGTTTGCTACTGTGATACAAAGTAATACATTTTATACCGGTTTCGTTTTAATAAAAAATAGGGCTGGGCAGATGCAAACAATGCGAGCAAATTGTGATAACTTATGACTAAACAGAGGCTTATAAATATTATCAGTTTTACTGAACGTTCCTCTGTATAGTTCATCAGTCAATGCTGCCAGTTTATTATTTAATTTATAGCCGATAGCAAAAATTAATTATCATTATCACTTAAAACAAGCCAGTTAATAATGTCGGCACAAAATTGTACAATCTATACACATTTATTCTTTAGAAGAAGTATTTTATTTATCATTATAGATGGCGTCAATCTATTTAGGTTAATTCATTGAGTATGGCTGGTAATAAAGTATACTTTGCTGGAATAACGATAGCTGACTGTCATGCAGTAATGAACTCACTGTTCTACGAACTACACTGCAGAGTACTGCTGGTAAGATAGTACTGTACATGTATTCAGTTCACAGCTGCACCATCGAGTGTACCATCGAGTCTCTTTGTCTAAGTAAGTAAGAACTACAAAGTGAAAAAGGAACTTGCGTGATTCAACTTTGCTGACTTGTTTCCAGTGGCGTAACTTCTTATGGGGAGCAGGGGACAGGGGCAACTTCGCCAGGTGCCCCATTCAAACCCCGAAAAAAATGACCGATAGGTCCCATTTGAGCTGCAAAACACAAAATGTTCTAAGTATTGACCGTGCCCCTAGAAAAAGTGGTGCACCCCTGAAAGGGTGGACCTAGTTACACCACTGCTTCTTTCTCTGGGCTTTATTCACAGTTATTTTTTCATTATTTATTAATTTCAAGTGATTCATCTTGCAGTTCAAGCATGGATCTCAGGTATACAGACCATTTAAGCAAGTGGGTTTTGGACGGTGCAAGCGTAGCCAAGGGGGTGTACGCAAAAAGTTGTTGGTATTTCTGAACTGGAGTTTTGTGTCCAGTAGAATTTATCCTCAAACAATTTTCCCGCTCTGATAATCCTGGCTATGCCACTGAGCTTGGATTCCTAACCAGGTTTAAGCTAGGCCTGTGAGGGCATCTCTTTAATGGTATTAAGGTTGATATCGCTTTATATTGAATTTTACTGCAATTGTAATTTGATTTGTTGGCTGATTGATTCAATGGTCTGTTGTGTTGATATGCTGTGGACTTAATTGTTTACTTTAATTTATTTTATATTGAATTGTAATAACTTTATTTACTGATTTATGTTGACTACTCATCATTTCCTTTACCAGCTGCTCAGTCTATTCATCAACAACCAATAAATCCATTTATTTTTCTGTTTACTTATATCCATTAAAAAATAGTTTGTACCAAATTGCTAAATAATATTGTGCATTTTAATTCTGTCTTGAGTAGTGTGTAGGGTGTTGATTAGACAAAATACATAACAAAGAATTTAATTTGCACATATAATAGGATTCGTTTGCCTTACAATTGACAGCATTAGCATAACTAATTGTTAAAAGTCAAAATCTTTATAGGACAAAATGCATAACAATGGGGTGAATGCTTGTAACATTAGGCCTGATTAACTTTTAACAATTGATGTATTGTTAAAGTCCCAGAAATTTGTATGAGACAAAATGCATAACAATGGGGTGAATTAGCATAACAAAGAGTTGAATTAGCGTAACAAAGGTTGTATTGTTAAAAGTCGAAATCTTTATGAGACAAAATACATAACAATAGAATTAATTAGCATAACAAAGAATTGAATTAAGCGTAACAAGGGTTGTATTGTTACAAAAGTCAGAAATCTTTATGAGACAAAATACATAACAAAGGGTTGAATTAGCGTAACAACAGGGTTGAATTAGTGTAAGAAGGTTGTGTTTAAAAGTCGAAATCTTGATAGGACAAAATGCATAACAAAGGGTTTAAAATTAGCGTAGAAAGGGTTGTATTGTTAAGAGTCAAGTACTTGATGAGACAAAATGCATAACAACAGGTTTAAATTAGCGTAAGAAGGGTTGTATGTGTTTTAAAGTCAGGGGTCTTGATGAGACAAAATGCATAACAAAGGGATAGCGTTTTCTACTTTTTCTAGTAGTGGTTGGTTGACGTTGAAATGGGATATTGATTCAAATAACATAAATAAAATAAATAAAATAAAAATAATAATTAACAGGGAGAATCAAACAATGTAAAATAAAAGGTCACTAAAAAGGACTATTTGTGTTTACTATCATTGTACCCACATTGGCTGCGTATGTACTGCGTAAGACGAGATACTTGAAACAAACATGCTACAACAAACATGAAAATGTTCTCTTTTGGAAGATTTGAGCGGGGCCCTCCTTAGCCCCCCTGATTTGTCAGTGTGTTACTTTCGATGGTCTTGGACCCAGGTTACTTGAACTTTGACAGGTTACTCTGCACCAGAAACCTATGCCCACGTACTCTAGGTTCCCGCATCAACATTGACAGCATATTGCAATGCCTCCATCTGAGAAATAACCTCAAAGTGGTAGAGGTTTTGGGAATACCTTCCATTCTCTTAGTTCAACATTTATCCTCGGCTACCAATGATCCCTAATTCTCGCACGTACTATGTTTCACTGTCGTATAAGACGCGCTCAGTGTATAAGGCACATTACCCAGAATCAGAGATGTGATTATAAAAAGGCATCAACGGCGGGCGCACCGCCATGCCAAAGGCGCACCATGACCACGCTGACACTGGGAGCCAGCTGGGTTTTCCACTCATTGTCGGTACATCGCCACAAGGGATCATTGTGTTGCGCCACTCCTGAACTGATGGTCTGTGTGCCACAATAAAAACTATTCAATTGGACGAAAATGAGTTTAGTGTTTAGCAGAAAATATTCCCAGAAAAATGTAGCCCTGTCGGTCAATTGTATTGATTTTTTTAATCGGTTAAAGCTAGCATGCGTTGGGCCCTTCAGAATCAGATTGGTTTTCAAGTATAATTCTCAATATAGTTTTGTTTCAAATGAACTATGGCCATCAACAAACACAAATTCGTATAATTATCGTGTCATGTGCAATGCATCGGAAACGATGTTATTGGTATACACGTTAAATTATTGTAACTTGCCTCCATGCTTGCATAAACAAACCATTTTCGCGACGTGATCCCGCAGGTCGCATCCCACTCATTTCATTCATAAAAAGTGGCAACCTAAATTGTCCCAATAAGCATGCAATACGACCGTGCACGTGCTTCTCTCCATTGTTACTCAGCCCGGGATTCCCCTTAATATGCAACTTTCCCAGCAAACCTTGTTCCCAACGTTTACCTGAAAGGTCTCGAATGTGGATTCAAGACCCCATGAGGACTGACTTAGTCATGACCTGCGGGGACACGTGGACGATGATGACATCATAATTCCAGTGCGGTCCAATCGGGTGCCGGGAAGACTAGCCACACTGCCCGATGGCTTATTTTTTCCGTACCACGCTGGCTATGGGTCCAACAGTAAAGGGATGGAAGAGTACTCTATCCCTTAACTGTTGACTCCATAACTCCAACGATATCTTAAAACAAGTAAATTGCGTCCTGCTGCCCGATGTTGATGGCTTTTCCGAGGAATTAAAACACACTGAACAGATCTCAACGAAGACATCGTGATTTGTATTCACGGTTTGGAGTGATAAATTGTTTTTCAACTATTTTTGCTGTTGTTTGAAAGTAGATAAAACGTGGCTTCTTCCTTTTTCCCATATATTAAAATCAATTTATTTTCATTCCCAGTTTAAAAGTTTTTGTTTGAATATAACATGTGCTTTTTGATTTTTTTGTTTTGGAATTATTACTTAATAAAATGTCGGTAACACAGCCACACAGTAAAATTATGAGTTGAATGCATGATAAGTGTGTGCCAACAACGGTTGTGGTACGCCTTTGTCGATAGCAGCAGCCACGCAGTGAAGGTAGATTGTATGCATGATTGGCATGTACCAACAACAGTTAATGGTGCAGCTTTTTGTCGGAAACTTTCAAAGGCAACGCAATAAGGTGAATTGAATGCATGATACATGTGCGCCAACAAAGGTTATTATGGGCATTGTCCGGAAACCACAGCACGGCAGCCGTAAAGGGTGGATAAATGCATAGAAAATCTTGCGCTGAACGACCTTCATTGGAAAACACAGCGCTTTGTTGGGTTGAGATTCACCGAAAGTTACACAGAAAGCGGTAATCATCACACTTTGATCTCAGAAACGACACCAGATAAGGCGCACCGTTAGATAAAGACGCAGTGACGTTTTCGTACCTTTGAAAGTCCAGATAAGCCGCGTCTTATACGCAGGAAATTACGGTACTGGTAGAGACAAACAGATGATGGTCATACTGGGTGAAGATACAGTTAACTAATAACAGTCAGTATGAGCTGTTCAGTGGCCCCCCCTACGGGATTGCTATAATATTATCGATCCCAATACGGGAAGATAGACCACCTGATAAACCCTGTGAATGATTAGCGCGCCAAATGGTGTGGTAGTGACCGGACACATCTATTGAACAAAGGAGTCGAAATGCCAGCGGGACAAAACTATTCACGAGGATTATGGTATGATCAAAGGATGGAATAAATCTTGATAGGACAAAATGCATAACAAAAGAAATTTCAAATTAGCGCGCCAAATGGTGTTGTAGTGACCGGACATCTATTGAACAAAGGAGTCGAAATCTTGGCAGGACAAAGCTATTCACGAGGATTATGGTATGATCGAAAAGGATGGAGGCCAAATCTTGATAGAACAAATGCCATAACAAAAGAAATTTAAATTAGCGCGCCAAAGGTGTGGTAGTGCCCAGACATCTATTGAACAAAGGATTCGAAATCTTGGCGGGACAGAATTATTCACGAGGGATTATGATATGAACCAAAGGGATGGGTGCCAAATCTTACGATGGGACAGAATTGTTCATGAGTATGGAAGTGTGTGAAAGAATGGAAAAGAAATTTGAACAATATGGATAACAACATCAAAAACCCTGACAGGTGTTGTTTGATGTGAGAAAAATGTCTTGAGAGAAAGTAAAGGAGCAAACATGATTGAGGGACGAACAAAAGAAAGGAGTGGAAATCTTGATTAGACAAAATACATAACAAAGGGGTGAATTAACGTAACAAAGGGATGTTTTGTTAAAAGTCGAAATCTTGATTAGACAAAATGCATAACAAAGGATTAGGTTTGAGAACAACAAAAACATAATAAAGGGCAGAGAAAATATTCTAGCAAAACGTATATAATTTAGGGAGTAAAAACAAAAATTAAACATATGCTACAAGATACAGTTGGTCTATTCATCGCTACCATGTTTTCAGATCTACGAGATATCAGCTCTTTCAACATTGAAGTAGAGGCGCTGGTTTATTACAGTATTTTAAATTATCAGATGCTGAGAAAGATGCGGTATTTACACGTATGGAAGATCTTGGAATCATATTGGAGCTTCTGGGGATGGATGAGGAGTGATGACGAGGGAGAAGAAGCACTGGAAGACTTGAAGCGAGCATTATCGTTTCACAGTGAAGATCATTGATTTGGCGGAACATTTTAAGTGATAATAACTATGAGGAAGCCCTGAGGATCAATGGTCTATACCACCACCAGATTCGCTTCATCACGGGTAAGCCGAGGAAGCAGGAATAATGAGGGTTGCCGAAGCATCGTTTACTGACCTTGGCGCCGGAAGAGTTCTACCGCCGTACATTCGATTGATGGTCAATTCGAATCTCCGCCCAACAAGATTTTCGTGGAGAGAAGGTCGGGTACTGGGGGATACCGCGCGGTCGCCAGCTACTCTGTCGACCGACGAGGAAGACTGGAGCGATGAAGCAAAACTCCGACGCAGGAGTATCGTACACCTGAAGACTTTATGCAAAATAGTAAGTGTACGAGACCTTAACTACGATAAGGAGTTTCAGGCCTGCGGTGGCCTATGATTATAATGTACAATTCCTAAATTTAGATAATGTAGGATTTGGAAAAAGCTACGCCTCTTCTGGGTTCAGTTTTGAAAGTATATTTGATCGTTTGGGGAATGGTGTTGGGCCAGATTGATAGGGTGCAGATTAGTTTCGAATCTCACTCCTTGAATTTCCCAATTTCGCTGCCGTTCATGCGTATGGATGGAATTAACAGGTGAGCGTTTTTATGCAAGGATTGAGGTGTGTTACAGTCTTATAAACACCTCAGACTGGATGAAACCGTTACGAATACATTTCATTCATATGAAAATGAAAGGTGGAAAATCGAATACACCAGCCCCGTCTAGTAAGGCTCGAACAACTTTTGGCGAGTAAAAGGGCATAGTTAAGGTTGATGATGGGACAGGAACGTGCTTGGCCCGTGCTATTGCTGTCGGACAAGCTCTACATGAAAAAACAGGATATTGAATTGAAGTACATACTCATGGGTGAAAACTACTGGATAGATTAACCGCGTAATCTACACAATAGGGGCGGGTATCGAGAGGGACAACTGGGTGGGATTACTGAATTACAGGCTTTCAGGATGTCTTGACCAATTATCGGCTTATAGTACTATCCCGTGAGCATTGTTATGCCAGTATTTTTCAGGCCCCGCCGAAAAGTAATGTAACGATCTACCTTCATTTAGCGCGGGGCATTATGACGTTGCTGATTCATGTCAAGTTTTCTCAACAGGAGTAATTTCTGTCCAACCTGTCAGAAGGACACAATAATTCGTCCTGTAACGTGGCCTGTAAACTATGTTTTTTCAAAGAAAGGTTGTAAAACTGGGTGACATTGATTCTTGGGTACATTGTGAAGAATGTAATCGAAACTTTAAAGATCCAGATCTGCTACAATAATCACAAAAGCCAAGACGATGCGCCGTAAAACAATATGCCAATCGTACTACCGTTGTAAGTTATGTGATGTGTGCGTGAGTGCCGCCATGACGGCAAAACATAGGTAAACACGGTTGCGATAAGAAATGATTGGCAACACTTGTAATGAAATGGTACCATTTGATCACCTGTGTTGCTATCAAAGTGGTACAGGACAAATCAAGAAAAACAAGACCCGTCACGCCGAAAGATTCCTAACGTAACGTTATCTGGGGAGGAATTCCTTGTTCTTTTGATATCATGGATGATGAAATTGAGGAGGTTCAAGAGTCCTCTTGTGGAAATGTGACAAAAGAAGGGTAAAAGACAGGACGTGACATGATACATTTCTTTGATTTTGAATTCTTGCCAGGATGACGGCACTCACGAACCAGAATTTGTTGCGTAGCGGATGTGGTCTGCAAGTATGCGCAAACATTGCGTTACCAAACTATCAATGTAAACACTGTACACCTCGTAGTATTCAAGGGGTCCGGATACGAAAACTGAGTTTTATGATTAATATTCAATCACTGAAGCCTAAATAACAGTGTAACATTGGCACATTATGCAAAAGGATATGATTCGTATTTTTCTGTTGAATTACTTATTCGAAAATGCATGTGTGCCTGACGTAGTGTACAGTGGGGCCAAAGTCTTGAGCATTGACGTTCCCGCAATATGACGTATTAAAGTCATTGATTCGATGAATTTCCTGCCAATGGCTTTAGCAAGAGTACCAGCCACATTCGGTTTGACGGAATTGAAGAAGGGCTTCTTCCCTCATCTGTTCAATTCTAAAATCAATCAGTCATATAAGGGCCTCTTTCCCAAGATCCGATACTATGACCCAAATGGTATGAGTCGGAAAAGACGGGATGAGTTTCACACATGGTATGAGAGTGAAAAGCCCTGGGACAACCCTTTGACCTGCAGGAAAGAAATTGTTGTCATATTGTTGTACTATTAGTGACGTAGATATTCGACGTCGTTGTTGTCTCCCAATTTAGAGAGCTATTGCCATGAGCATAACGTCGCGTAATCAGGATGATGAGGGGTTGACCCTTTCCAAAAACTGTATTACTATCGCCTCAACGTAATTTGGTCTTCCGGAGGAACTTTTTGACTCCAGAGGCTATATTGCCCCGGAGGACCACCGCATCTGACATTCAGTCTAACAAAGCACTGATGTGGATGCGGTGGAGTCAAGTCGTTCAGAGGATAAATATTCAGCATGCGCGTAATGGGGGAGATGAAAATGAGGAGAAGTATAAAGTGGATGGGATATGTCATGAGACAAAACAAATCCTAGAAATGAACGGTTGCTGGTGGCATGCCTGCCCTTTGTATGTTATAGAACAGGGATAAAAATACTTACTAAACTTAACATGCACAATGCATGGGGTGTATACTAGGACCATGGAGAAAAAACAGTTCATTCAGACTCGAACTGGAATACACTCTCATTGAAATATTGGGGAGTGAACTGGGAATACCATCTTCAAAGAGTTACCACTCAATGTGCGGCAATTCATTTGAAAGATGGCCTCTCAGACTCCCTGAACGTTAGTCAACTCAGACCCCGTCATACTTTCTGTAATGGTGGTCGGTAACGAATGCAACTCGTCTTTTGACGGGGATCGAAGTGAACGAGAAGGAATTCAATGCGTAGTTTCTGTTCATTATGCCCTTGCGAACAAGTATTATTTGTTACCCTGTCGGACACTGAGATTAATCACAGAAATTTTTTAAAGATGTGTCCGAGTATTTTTGGTGCTTATTAAGTGTGAATTATCCCCATCCACTCTATACCATCCTGTTCTTCCTATAGAGCTGCTGGAAAACTCATAATTTCCTCTCTACCGGACATGTGTGAAACACTACAGCAGACGCCCTGTCATCTGTGATGATGAACGGGCATTATGCGAGCACATATGTATCGAATTACAGAAAACCATTGAGGATAGGATACACCGTACAGCGTATGAATAACGTATGGCACTTTGCACATCGCGAACAATACGATCCGACAACAAAAACCGGTGGTCTGTTTACGGACTACATTAATACGATTCTTTAAAGATTAAACGGGAGAGTTCGGTGTTCCTCGGTGGTGTCCGTGGAAAGACATTAACGCATACATTACCCGGACTATATGAAAGGGGAGGCGGAGGGAATTTTTGCTGAACGGGGCAAAAATTGTATAAAAAACCGGTCTTAGAGCTCTAGCAAAGTTAATGCTTAATAGTTTTGGGGGAAGTTTGGGCGGCGAGTAAATCTGCCCAAAACTGAAGTAGTGTCTGAACCCTCGAACTTCCATGAACTTTTATATGCAGACGATGTAATAGTCAATATGTCAATTTCTTTAATGATTCAATTGTTGAAGTGCAGTATGCAATTGAAGAGAGAATTCGTGGCATGAAACCCCCGAACAAACGTAGTGATCGCCGCTTTCACGACCGCTCACGCTCGACTAAAGGTGTACTCTGTCCTGGAAAACCTGCAAGACCAAATTACTATATTATAAATACTGACAGTGTGTTTATGTCGATGGTCGGGTAGTTACAAGCCACCGCTAGAGTGACTATTTGGGTAAACTGACAAATGAAGTAAATCCGAGGAGATGGCGATCACATTCAATGCTTTTGTTTCAGACGTCCCAAGAATTATGCACTCAAGATTTAGACACAGGAAGACATGTTGTAAGGAATCCGCGGCTTTACATTAAAATTTCGAAATAGCAAAAGATTAATTTTTGGTTCAGTAGTACGTATGGTCAAAGATAAGAATGAACAACCAAATATAGAAAGTGTAACAGATATGTAATAACATTACCAGGGACCGTAAGACGAAGCAACTGATACAGACAAAGCCTCTCACGAAAGAGTATAGAGTGTGCTATGATAAAGTGAATTATCTTGAAAAGATTATAACGATGCCGTACGGTTCTTACCCAATCTTAATGTCAGGAAGTCGGAACTGTATTATTTCACATTGCTCAAACTTTATCGCTAGCGAACGCACTATTCCCCAAGAGGCTCTTACTCATCACCGATAAATCGTTTAATTATTGTATTGAACATGTTTTATTAAGCTTTTCTATTATTTTATACTATGTATTTGGAATAGAGTTGTCTGATAATTTTAAGAATATTGCTTTACAAGAAACTGATGACTTTGTATCGAATGTATTATTAAGTAAGACTAATTGCGGTGACACCATGTGGAATCTCAATTGAGTAGTAATTAGTTCTGAAAAAGAATGGGGTACACAATTTTCTTTCGACGTTTCGATCAGTATATGCTCTGATCGTCCACTCTAGAATATTATTGTTAGCTAGCTATCAAAAAGAACACTTCCGGAATAATTATAAGCGTGTTGCGTCAATATAGTATGATATTCATGTCCTTGCAGGCATCGTTCATTTAGGTTTTATTAAATAACGATCCTAAAAGATCATAGGGTCATTCTCTCTCCATGGATACAAAGCTTAAACATCCCGCCAACGTTCTGCGTGGCTGGACCCAACATCTTCAGGCCAAAACAAACTGGGTTTGTAAATTAATCAAATATAGAAAACATGTCTTTGTGTGGATGCGCCTGAGCGAATTATCTGGTGTTATGGTCCAATATCAGCCGACTTACCAGGAACTGTCTCGCGACCTACCTAATATTCAGTTTAATTGAAGATTTTCCAGAGGATTGGTCGGATCTGTTGACCCGGAAGTCAGGAACTTAATTATTTTGGATGATCTGATGAGCAGGTGTGTTGGCAACGACTGAGAAGTCACCAAACTATTTACCAGGGGTCTCATCACCTGAACGTCTCCGTGATAAACATCATTACAGAACTTATTTCATCAATCCAAGAAAGAAAGTCGGACCGTAAGCCTCCAATTGCCATTATATAATTCTATTCAAAGAATCCAAGAGACCGTTCTCAGTTGTATGCATCTGGCTAAAACAAATGTATCCCGGTCAAAACCAAAGTTTATATGGTAGAAAACACGCCGAAACGCGACCAGTCAACCGTACTCTTATCTGTTTATTGATTTAAAATCAGACTACTTACGAATGGGAATTGCGTACGGGTATCTTCAGAACTAATTACTACTCAATTGAGGATTCCCACATGGTGTCACCACAATTAGTCTTATACTCATCATCCTCACCATTACCAAAGCTACAAGTTTTACCTATCTACGCTCTACAGGAGCATACTACTACAAGGTTCGGTCGTTTTGAACGAGCGTCGATCAGACGTTCTAAACTCGCATGAACAACCTCGCCTTCCTGAAACGATGCCGAGACTCCAACACTTATCCGCCAGGCCTACAGCTCCATGACGAAGTTCGCAGCCTCCGTTTCCCGCCGCATCACTACGTTCAGCCAGCGCCTCCTTGCTTCGTGAGAGGATCGCCTCCACACGTTCCTCCCTCGCGCGCCGACACCGACCGCAGTCTATCCCAACTAGAAGAAGTTCCGCGACACGTTCCACCGAGGACTTCGAGAAAGTCACCACCCGCCGTCTTCAAGCAGACACGTGTTCCACCACCCGCCGGAAGCAGATCCAGCAAGTTTCGCGACTTCAACGATTGGATACGGGATCGTCTGTATCCCTATTCCCCGCGCGTTCACCGGTCAAAGGGATCCTCTATATCCACGACCATCCGACTCGAGTCCTGGAATCTCTATATCTCACTCAACCGCGCTTCTACAGACTGGATACGGGATCTTCTATATCCCTATTCCCCGCGTTCACACGGTCTGAGGGATCCATGTATCCCGACCTTCCTGACTCAGGTCTTGGAGATCTTCAACATCTCGCTCCAACCGCGCTTCAAGTAAACCTACGGGATCTGCTATATCCCTAAGGCAACCCTCACCTCCGCTCACAGGACGCGTTCCAGAAACACACCGTCGTCAACACTCAGCCAACGCACCCTCGCACTCCCTGTATCGAAACATCAGTACTGTCACTGCAGGAATGAATTTCGCCTCCACCCCAAATCCATTCCAACGGAAGAAATCATCCAGTCAGTTGAGCCAGCCCTGCGACGACTCAACAAAACAACGCAGCTGATGACGTCAGACTACAGATGAGCGATGTTCTGCGTAAAAGCCAAGCCAGCCAACCCAACGCCTCTCAAGGAGAACTTTCTCTACAGGACATCCGACGAGACAGCTCCATCACATCCTCACCGCAGACCAGGCAACGCTACAGTCATCATGGACCGAGCACAATACACCGACAAGGTAAGTCACATTTATTATCCGATTCATACCGCCCCCTCAAGAAGAACCCATCCATCCATGAAAAAGAGTCGCTAACAAACTCCTTGCCCTCCACCGTGCCAGTGGCCTCTCCATCAACTCTACCGACATCTCAGACCATCCAGCTCATCCTGCCTAGGTTCTTTGGCCAGCCGAGATTCACAAACCCGATGTTCCTCTCCCGCCTATTGTCGCCTCTAGAGGTTCACCTACGGCCTGCCCACAGCCCGTCATTTAGCTAAGATCCTCCGACCCTTGGTGGGTCTCACTCAACACCATGTGTCCAACTCCAGTCAGTTCGTTGAGATCACCCAGGGCCTCACGCTCAACCCAGCGACATCTTGGTTAGTTTTGATGTTGTCTCCTGATTCACCTATGTCCCACCTCCAGTGACATGCCTCGTGGTGAAGGTCAGACTCGTACTAGTTCTTTCTCTTGATGATCGCTCATCACTCTCCCCGGACCCAATTCATGATGTGCTACTAACATGGGTCTCTTCAAGTTTTTTTCAGTTTCGGGGCAAGTTCTACGAGCAGACAGCTGGGACCTCCATGGGATCTCCTTTATCCCCGGTCCTTGCCATATTTTCATGGAAGAGTTTGAAAACTCTTCCTCAACCTGCCGACCTCCAACCCAAGCTGTGGCTCCGTGGATTGACACCTTTGTGGTTTGGCCACACGGCTTGAGACACACTCAGGATTTTCACAACATCTAAACCAGCAACACCCGAGCATCAAGTTCACCATGGAAACGGAAGAAGATGACAAAGATCGCGTTCCTTGATGTTGGCATTTCCAGAAACCCAGACGGCTCCCTACACCACAACGTCTACAGAAAGCCCACGCACACAGATCGGTACCTGAACCAGCGCTCCTTCCATCATCCAAGCATCAAGTCATCGGTCAACCGTACGCTCGTACAACGCCTACAACATTTGTGACAAGGACAGCCTCCCCAAGGAACTACAGCACATCCGAACTACCCTCAAACGCAGCGGTTACAATCCCAGATCAACTGTAAAGCCGGTTCCAAACTCAAAAAGCAAGGTAAGTGATCTAACCCTCTCTGTGTCTCCCTATCTAGGTTCGACGTCTCACAAACTGTAACGCATCCTCCGACAAGCAGGCATCGATGTGTTCCACTCAGCCCCCAGCAAACCAAGGACTTCTACATACCCACAAGGACAAACCGGACCCAAACAACAGAGCGGAGTCTACCGGATCCCTGTGAGTGCGGTAAAGGTGTACATCAGCGAAACAAAACGCAACCTCCCCATCAGATTGAAGGAACACCGAGCACACGGCCGCAGAGGAGATTTCGAAGTCCGCCATCGTCAGCACTCGCATCAAGGACCACCAAATCGACTGGCAGGCAGCCCATGCAGCTCATCACACACCCATCGACGCATTGGCACCCCAGACGCATCAGAGGCCATCGAGATCGTCAAACACGACACTGTGCCACAGGACATCGGTTTCTTCATCAGCGACATTTGGCGACCCTATACCACAGACTGAAGGATCTTCTATATCCCAAAGTCCATAACCCACCCAGACTGAGGGATCCCCCTATATCCTAAGTCAACCACCCCTCCCTCCCCTGTGCTTGTTAACAACTGATTCAGTTCAGTGAGCACACTCCTCTCCCCAACCCCTAGGATCCTAGTCTCATAGTCTCACAGTTTCCCGCCTGCGCCTCTCAACGAACTAATCCTCCAGCATCCATTCGTTGGAATGATCCTCCAGCAGTCTACTTAAGCAGCAGCATTTTCCAGAGTCCGGCATTCTCTGGGGACGATCAGAGCATACTGATCGAAACGTCGAGTTGTACCCCCAGTTCTTTTCAGAACTAATTACTACTCAATTGAGATTCCACATGGTGTCACCGCAATTGGTCTTACCTCATCCTCACCATGCAAAGCTACAAGTTTACCTACATACGTCCCTAAATAAGGCTAGCCGCTGGATCACCAGCTGTTTGTCATCATGACGCGACGGTTAATGGACAACGTTCACACGCTGCATGTGTTGAATAATCCTCAACAAAGAAAAGAAAGGCTATTTTGAGAACGCCGACAAAGAACGGTAACCTGTTTATGTGAATGTGCGTTGAACATTATAAAAGGCAAGAGTACCTTTGACACACCGGGTCAGAAGAAGAAACTTGCTAAGCATAAGATTCATCTACCTTCATATCTGACAAGAAGGTCCCGCACTTTAAAACGCAAGCGGTTGTTGATCCAAAAAGGAGGATTTTTAGGATCATTACTTGCTCCATATTGAGTACAATCGGAGGGTTTCTGTTTCCCAAGTGATGCGTTACAAAAGAAAACAATGATTAATGCTCCATCCGATCAGGTCACAAAGACCTTACAAAATGTCCTCCTCACTCGTAATATTACGCAGAGCAAAACTGCATAGATTGGAAGAAGACATGAAAAATATTCTGGAAAGGACAGATTTACCCGATGACACAAAGTATCGCTATATCAGCAAGCTTTACAACAATATCTTCAATACGAACATGCCCGCAAAACTGAACCCCGTTTCTGTCAAGACCCCCGATGGCTCTGACGACATGAGCGACACATCAGATGCCCCCATCTGGAAAGGAGACGCGTGGAGGAGTAACATCTAAGGATGACCTAACACCTCAAATTCTTGAAAGCGTACCAAAGACATTGCATAGACGCGCTAAGTTATTATTGAATAAACTTTAAAATAATGATGTCATGACATGGAATAAGAAATGATGAACTTGTATACGAGGGTAATGTTGTGAAAGGTTCTAATATAATTGATCTTGTGAATGACACTTTACGAAATAAAAAGGGTTTACCCCCACGGTTGGCAGTACTTTGCGCGTGGATTAGCCAAATCAAATGCTCCTGAAAGTATTATTGGAAACGAAATACGACGTGATGTCGTGATGAAAAATTTAAGCAGAGTGATTCAACCGAAAACGGTTGTTGCCGTGGTCCCTAATCTGATGACGGCCACTAACCCATCACGTGTTCTAAACGTAAAAGGGTTGTGTCTACGCCTTTAAAATTGAGAAAAAGACTTTCTTGGGAAACCTCCATGGAAACTATGTAAATAATTGTAAAACTTGTTGTATGATTTAGTAATGATTTACGGTTTGAAAAAAAAAACTTTGGAAACAAAAAAACAGGGAAAAAATTTTGGGGAAAAAAAGTGTATTGTGTTTTGAGCGTATTTTATTCCATATATTTGTATTAATTAAACTTTAGTGTACTAGTGTAGTTGTTTCCAAATGTAGACAATAAAAACACAAAATAAACGTTTGACGATTGTAATATTCATTTATTTACTTTACATTGAGAAATAAAAGCAATGATATTAATACATTGGAAAGAATAAACATATTTTTGTTTTCTTATTTGTTTGCTTGATTTATTTTTTATAGGGTTCTTTTCTTAAAACTAAAATGCTAATAATAATAATAATAATAAACAGACTTTAATCTTTCTTTTGTTTTAGAAATTTGTCTAGTCATTAAATCAAAATCGACAACTGGAACATCAACTTCGTATTTTTCTTCTATAAAATCTTGAACCAATAATACATCGTTGATTAAACTATCATCCGTAAATGCTGCACCAATATCAACCATAGGTACATTTCTACATCTATGTACTAAGTAAAAAATACAGTACTGACCACACGCCGTTGTATTCATAGATTGTAAACACGTTGTGTTATAAGTACAGCTTACGCTATTGTCATCGATAAATGTTTTAAAATAGTGTCCATATGTAGCTGGAGCTTGACCAAAATTCAAAGAATTCTGCCCGTTTGTCTTGATCGAAGTAGCACGCCAGCCAATGTGTTCCAGGTTGATCGCTTGTATCGGAATTAATAATAAAAGCCTGTGGGTATCTGTTTACTGGGGGTAATCGATCTGAAGGAAATACACCTCTTAGGTATTGTCTGGTATATCTGTCCCCTTGAAGTACTTTCAAAAGCTGAACTGTATCTATCTCGTCTTTCTAATTGGAGTAATCGATCAGAATATTCCGACTTTTGTCCACCTCCAGAATAGATTCGAATTCACTGTAGATGATAACATTCACCGTTTCAGGTAATGCTGATGCAAATTTTAGTTCCAGTCGTAGATTGCTACGATTTACCAGATTAAAATGCGGTCCTTCCGAATGGTCGGGAGATAGATCGAAAGCGTAGAGTGTGTAACCAGATTCATAGTCTGATCTATCTATCTGATTGCCTGCGTCTTTGTATAGGGTATTTATACCGGAAAATAAAGTCTGATAGGCCATCATGTAATTCTTGTCCGGCCCTGAAAAATTAGGCTGAAGAGGTCTCCAAGGTGTTTGTTCATTGTCCACGTACAGTCCAAAGAAAATTTAAATTGTAATGTTCAAAATTGTAAGGGTTCTGTCTGTAATCACCATTGTACGCCCTGTTGCCCACGATTCCAATCACAATGCGTTTAGGAATTTGTCCCAAGAACAAATTTTCGCGTGTAAATGACAGGTTTCCGCGTTGAATGGAGAAACTTTTAACATCTACCCTACGCAATGGATATTTTGCTGTAGTAGTATCCAACATTTTAGCGTGCGTCAGAGCAATTGATGGACTGAGAGAAACTTTTCTTACGTAGAAAGTTGCATCCATAATTTGTACTTTATATTTGTCAGTTTGCAGGGGGTTAACAAACAAAGCATTTTTACTACGATGAAACTTAAGTTTAAGGCTGACACCGTTCAACAAGAGTCTGTCTTGAAAAATATGTCACTGTGAATCGGCCCAAATAGATCGACCACTTGACTCCTTTAGTGAATTGATACCGTTGTTTTAATCCTTCATTATGTGCACCCTCAGCGATGGGGTTGGTCTGATTCATTCTCAGCTGTATCCTTGAAAAATAAAGCTGCTGTTAATTGGGATTTCTTCTGCACTATCTCCAAAAGACATTTAAGGATTCGATTATGGCCCTATGTGCATAATTGTTCGTTCGTTGACACGAGTCTATCATTAAGAGTAATATCAACCTTGGAGAACAGGGAATGTAGAAAAAGATTTACGGGACCAACTTGTGCGTCATCTGCAAGATCCGTTCCATCTTCATTAACAATCTTTGCCTTTACATTTATCATAGAATGTGCCAAATCCAGATAGTGCGCTGACGATCCAGTCACGTTGAATTCTATAGAATCAGAGTCCACGATATTAGTCAGTGGATTATACTGTATCCATTGGCCCTTTAAAATTGAAGTCTGAGTGGGAGGGACGCTGAATAAGTCCGTTTCACTCTTAGAACATTCGCAAGAAAACTTATTGATGAAAGCCATGTTTAATCAGTAGTCGAATATCTAATGTCCTCTTCTTTCGCTTGCTTGAAGTCTTTATGTGGAACGCGAGGGGTTCTCCTTTTTAAACGGTAGTTTTTACTCGGTGGTGTTTTTCTCTTTTTAGAAAGTTGCCGAGAAGCCAGCGACGTCATTTGTAATCCAGCCTGGCGTAAACGTTGATTTGCTGATGTCTTTACGTTTTGACCGTTGAGTGCGTCCGAAGCAATCTCTACTCCCGTCTGTAAGGCTTGTTTGCCTAACGCTTTTGCCCCTTCTTGAGTATGGGTAGAGCGGATCTAAGAAACCCTCCTAGAATATTTCCTAATCCATATCCTCTCTGAATACGGGCACCCCTAAATAAATTCCCCCCGGTTTGATGTCTATAATATCGTTCATAGTCATCCATAGCTAGAATAGTGTCGGACGAGTTCTACGAAAGTGAAGTGTAATTGTTAGTTTCCCACGTTGAAATGGTATCATTTCTCCAGTGTCCTTTCTTATATCCACATGAATGACTTCGAAATGTTTCGTTTTTATAGGAACATAGTGAGGCGTGTTGAAAGTGTGAGCAACCATATCACCCTGTGTAAGCCAAGACGTTTGTAGAGGGACAACTCTTAATAATGGCGCGCTTACGTCTCCCACTAATTGATTTTGAACAATGTCGCAGTACACGTACATACCATAAAACCCATTGTTGACATCCACCGGTAAATGCCCCCGCACGCTTTCACTGACAGACTTATACTTTAATCCGAGCATACGATATAGCTCGTCGTCAAAATGAATAAAAGCGCCATCTCTCAATTTTATCTTAACTAGACCGTTGTATTTATCCAGAGTAATGTCAATGTTTTGTTTACCCCTCTCGGAAATTTCTCCATTAATAGCTTGCACTATCTCTGACACCGACCGGTAAAATCCTGGTGCAATTCGTACATATGACTGTTGATTACCACCCTCACTGTACGTAAACGAATTGTTTTTATCCGTGATATTATACCAAGTAAAGGGAAAGTGAATCTCAGTCATGGCAACCTCCCAGTTACCGGTTAGATTAATTTGTTCGACGAGTCGCGTTGTGTAACTTGAGAAGTGTGTTGTCGGGGTACAAGGAAAGAGATGAATTGCTAGGCAGTGTTACGTAAAACTGTGTAGACGAAGCCATCAACTGTTGAATTTTGAAGGATAACCTAACCATTTAACTAAATATTCCGTCTTGCCTCCTTTCTTGCGTTTGCGAATCACCTTCTCTATCCTGTATAGATCGTCGGATTTGTGAACCTTTTGTAATTCTTGCTCGTAGAATATACCTTGAATTTCTTCACCCGAATAATCTTTTATTTTATACACTGGTATTTTTTGACGTCCATTGCGTTTAGACACTGTGAATATTTCTTCAGACCACGCAGGCAGGTACGACTTCTCAAACATTAATCTTTGTTTGCTGACTCGCACTTGATCTCCGACCTCGTATATGAATTTTAGCTGACAATACAATCCTTTGTTACGCTAATTCAGCCCACTGTTATGCTAATTAAGCCAATTGTTACGCTAATTCAAGCCTTTGTTATGCATTTTGTCCTATAAAGATTTTAACAATACATCCATTGTTATGCTAATTAGGCCCATTGTTATGCTAATTAGGCCCATTGTTATGCTAATTTAATTCCTTTGTTGTGCATTTTGTCTAATCAAGACCCTACACACTACTGTCTTGATGTATTTTATATGGTCCCCAAATAGTCAGTTGTGCTGGATGGGTTACCCTCTATAAAGACGGTTATAAATAAATAAATTAATAAATTAATAAATTTATAAATAAATTCAGGGATCGAAATTAATTTGAATTTTATGGTAGCCCACGGGACTAGTTATGTCAAAATTTTATTAGTCCTTCTCATTTTTTAGTAGTTCTGACTAAGGTGAATATAAATACTGAGATCATACTGAATGTTTTTTGCGTATTTTTATTTCATTTTTTCACTAGCCCATCGGACTACCCAAACCCAAGCAACTAGTAGTCCTGCTGCTAAAACCACTAGCCTTGGACTAGCGAACTAGTGTTAATTTCGACCTCTGAAATTAATTAATAAATTAATAGTAAATTTAGTTGTGTATCAACCAATTTACAAACTTAAATATTTATTTACAAACTCATGATTCTGTTTTGACTCAGTCCATCGTTCCATCATAGCTGCTTTAAAATCATTTGTCTCTGACTCAGACCTTTGGGACTCGTGACTCGGACTCGACCCATATGACTCGGACTCGACCCATATGACTCGGGACTGGGAAACGGACTCGCCACTGGGGACTCAAACTCGGACTCGGACTCGCCACTTGGGACTCGATTAAAAGTAGGCATGTCACAGGAACCAGTAACGTTGTATACAAAAGCGCTAGGCATTACGATAGATGAATGGCCGTCATTTGAGTAGCGCAGACCATGCATGCAGACGATAATTTTATGATCTAGTTTGAGCGTGAAATGAATGTTTAAATATGGCTTCGACCTCTAAAAAAGATAAAAGGAAGCAATCGTACAAAACAGAATACTCGGAGAAATGGGATTTCATACAGCTATCTCAAGAAAGGAGAAAATCATGCACGATGTACATTGTGTAGTTCGGATTTCAGCATCGCTCACAGTGGATCGTATGACATTACGCACCACATTGAAACCGCCAAGCACCGAAGTATTGCCGAGACAAAGACTAGTAAGAGCGCTAATCGCCGCGCCATCTACATCCAATTTTAGGTGGATTAATTAAGCTTACTGCAGTATTAGGTCTGATTACCAGCTCTGAAGCTGTATGACTATGAATAAATCCGAATCGGACCTAGAGGCTATGGCATTTTCTGTGTTGTATGTAATCTGGGAACCTCATTCCAGGGAAATAATCTTCCGATTCCGACACACACCTTATAATATAATTATAACATCAACATGCTAATATTTAGGCCGTATATAGTGAACATATATTATGTTACCTGTTACCTTTTGACTTAGTTTCCACGGGCACTTTTCTTAAAATAAAAGTCCCCGCATACGGCGAAGCTCTGTCAATTTTTTTTAAATTAATTCTTTTTAATCCTCACACCATGTGCTTTTTATAGAAAACTATAATGTACACCTGTAAGTATTAAAGTTGGAGCATTGCAGCCACATTAAACCTTTTTTCGTAAGCTCGTTTATGAATATTTTTGAAAAATAAGTTTTTTATGGAAAATACAACTTTTGGAGTTAAAGAATAGTTTTGTGATCCCAAAGGTTGGCAGGTCTGGTGCAAAACATGCCCTTTTCAAAACGTTTTTAAATACAAGAATAAATTTAAAAAATTATGATTCCAGATTTGAAGAGAGGAAGACTTCTTCTCAATATAAACCAAGTTTCCTTACGGAAAAAACAGGAAAAGTGCTACTTGTACTGCTTGAAAATGGTTCAATTGCCGCGCAGCTGTTGTTGAAATAGAGGGAAAGTGCACGCGGCACCAAACCAAATCGGCTGTTCTGCAAGCTCGGGCAATGACGGATGAATCAAAAGGTGATCCTGGTCTCCTGGACTCCTAGATTGCTCATTTTTGGAAGTCCCATTCATATAATGTCTAAATACATCCTAACACATTCCGGACGATTGCCGAAATAAGCCACATATTCGGGTGTAAAGATCGGTTGAAATTATGCCTAATATCCAGACCTAGTATTTCAAGTTTTCGCAATTTTTTGAACAGATCGTGCTACACGAATACTTTTGTACATTTTCGCCAAATTTAAGATCCATAATTAATCGGGATCACCTTTTGATTGACGCATTTTGTGGGACCCCGTTTTGATTTTGCCGGTGTTGCCGATATTAAGCCGGGGATTTGACAGCGGATATGTGGTCTCCCGAAGAAATTTCGAAACTTGTGACAGAGTTTGAAGTTCCAAATAAATAACATTTACTTAAATATTGGAATTTATTGAGTAATAAAGTGAGAAATAACGTGTTTAAATAGGAATGTTTTATGATTTAAAAACTGTGTACAGGGAGTAAGTTTAACACGGAATAGCAGGAAATGCATCACGTGATCGATAACGCACTCATTGATTGGAAGGGTCACCCTTCTTGGCCCTTTTGGCTGTTCCGCCTATTGAAGTTACTCCAACTGTGACGGGCTTGTGAAATAAGAATATAAGGCTTGTGTCCCGTTGTGTAATCCCCGCTACTGCCGTTACCCAGGTTGTTTGCATCTGACCGGGGCTTGATACCTGCCCAGGCTACTCAGCAGATATGGTTTGGCCTCTGACCTGGCCCCTTAGAGCAATAGATAATTATGTGGACCGATCACTAACATAGGGGCTGGTTAGCTCAGTTGGTAGAGCGCTCGTACGGTATTCGAGTGGTCGCGCGTTCGAGTCCGACATCAGCCAATTTTTCTTTGCTCGCTTCCCATTTATATAATATTTCAGGTCAGTTTCTTCCTAATATTTTATGTACTCTTACAGGAAAAAACACAAACAATTATAACACAAACACATTTTAAAGAAGTTCAGCCTTTAAAAATTCCGTGTTGTCATGAATGGATTTAGAGATATAACATATTAAAATAATAATAATAATAATAATAAAGATTTGTATCGCGCACATATCCACACTGCTGGGCGCTCAAGGCGCGGAAACAAAGAAAAAACATGAATACAAACAATATATACAATGATAGCATAGGGAGAAAAAATTATGTACTGAGATACATGTACCTACAATGCAATTACAAATATACATTATCTTTGAAGAATTGTGACATAAGATGAGTTTTAAGCATCGACTTAAATCTAGTTATACTATGACAAGATTTGAGTTTAGTTGGAAGATGATTCCAGAGTCTCGGAGCCGCGATAGAAAAAGACCTATCACCCCTAGACACAAAGTACACAAGAATCAGTTTGGACGTTTTCACTCACGGTGCCACGCTTATACAGTTAAAGTTCCATTCATTTTTTTTTCAGGAAGGACCCCGAATGTTAATTACTTATAAATCTGTAACTTTTGAACTGTTTCATCAATTTGTGTAATTTTTTAAAATTAAGTTTGATATTTGTTTGCCCCTTTTAATCAATATGAGTTTTGTACAGAAACAAGTAATTTTTATTTTGGGTCTAAAATCCTAATACAAGTCTGCTATAAACCGGAGACTTTTGGGCCTTATATACTATTCCAAAAAAACATTTAACAAATCAGAAATTGATGAAAAAATTTGACAAAGTACTCTTCTGTCTGTATTCCAGTATTCAATAATCAATTAAATTAAATTCCAAATTACATTAATTTTCATTATGTAGGCAGGACAATACAGATGGAAGTATGGTTAATGATTGACAGAAATAATGAAATGAAACCATAACATATTAACTGCTTGAATCACTGAAAGTAATTACATGACTATTAACATACAATTCTTTGTTGGAAAGTTCATGAACTTTCATTATTCAATCCGAACAGCCACAGGTGTGATCACACAATAGCTCAAAGACTCTATTGTGGCAACATACTTTGCATTTATCCTAATGTACACCGCACACTTCTCTAAGCGTGCCCGGCAGGTGTTGTGGGTTTGATGGTATACATGGGATCTCACTGAATGGTTCCAGACAAGATTATGACATAGAGAAAGGACACCTTTGTCTAGGCTATGATTATGATAATTAGGTTTAAGGAAAATGTAATTTAAGCTAAGAACTCTTCAGCAGAGCACAAACACATTGTCAGAGCTATGATTGAACTATGCTAGTGGAGTGGCAACTTTTTGAACCATTTTATTTTATTTTATTTTATTTTGTTTGGTGAATGTACGGACAAAAAGCCTGTAATGTTAATAGGCCTATCGACAGACAGCGGAGGGTTAAGGCACAGGCGCAAACACCTTTATGCTGCTGGCATTCATATAAAACAAAATAATATCATGACATTTTTTCACGTTATTTTCACATAAACTTGATAAAGAGGTAAACAGAGTTACTAAACTTTTTAGCCATTGTGACACATTAAAATGTACGTGGCAATAAGCGCGGCGTTCAAAATGTCATCACAATAAGATTTTCTTTATTTTAAGCACCATAATTATTGCATATTGCATATTTAAAAAACATAGAATCTTTTTCAACTTACCTCCTCATTGTCAGAAATTGTTTGACTTACTCTTAACGAACTTGAACAACTGATTTCTATTTCCTCGTCGACAGATCTATTTATTAGCTTTGTATACATTCCTGCTTGATATCCTCTGCCGGAGAGACTTTTGAACAGAAGTATCAAGCCAGGTTTGCGTACAGGCTTATAGTAAGTTTTCACCAGGCAGGCCTTGTGTTCAATTCAAATCAGACTGGAGGTTTGTTTCATGGGGTAATAAAGTAACTTAATAATTTGCAGTATTTATAAAAAATGTCTTCGACTAAATACAAGTATGTCATTCCGAGTTACATATATAGTTTGGAGAACACAAAGTCAAGCTCATGCAGCTTTACAAAATGGCAGGCATAGACATTGTTCTTAGTTTTTATACCACGTGAAACCTGCCTTACTGTCTCGCAAAGTTTTTTGTCACTGTCACTGCTGTTATCAGTTTCCTGGCTTAGAGGTTTCCTCCATCCAACAGAAAAACTGCACACATCCATGTTGTAAACATTCCTCCCTTAAACACGGATACCACCTCCTCTCGACTTGGAAACGATTGATGATGCAGTACTTCGACCGTTGTGCGGTCATGTTGCTTATATTCCAGCGGTGCAGCGAAGTTTTGGCCCCGACGCTCTGCCAAGAACACCCTGATCTGTCCACGAAATTGGGTCCTTTTTGGAGTGTACATGTATGCATCCTCTTCAGCTATCCATGGAATTGTCCGAAAACAACATTCAAATTATTATGTAGGCCTGAAGAAATATTGAAATATTTTCAAAGTGTTTCGTCTTACTAACGAGACGGGAAAAGTCACATCCATGATCCATCCACCATAAATTTTGAACTATGAAATAAAAGACGCAAAAACGAGGGGCAACATTATTTTGAGAACGTGCCTTGTCACATTCCTTAGGCTATATCACTTGCGTATTATATTACTACGCGCTTACATCAAAATTACAAGTTGGGGCCTTTATTTTCGCTTTTGAGCTAGAATTTCACACGAACAAAAAAAATTTAACACCAGAAATATTTATGCTCCAATTTTTGTACATTAATCGTCAATTACTCAAAAAGAGCGTCCTATATTGATTGAAATAAGCGTATCAATTCTGAAACACTTCGGTCTACCGATGATTTCGTTGATTTTTAGAGAGTGATCGTATTGGTCGGAAGAAGTTAATTGGTCAATTTGATTGGATACTCAGGAAAGCTCATTTAAATATTTGCAGACGACAATTTTTTTTTCGATGATCAACAATATACAGTAGACTACATGTACATGTATGTAGCAGCGGCGTAGCCACGGGGGGTGGGGGGCTGGGTACGCCGCTGACATGTAGTCAGGCATATGCTACGTTCAAGTAACAGTCATACATGTACAATGTACATGTATGTTCAGTGATATTATATTTACGAAGGAATCTAGGTCAGCTATGCAGCGGCGTAGCCAGGACTTTTCAGTGGGGGAAGGGGGAGGGGGCACAGGGGGAACTGCTTTTCAGTGGGGGACCCATGGGTATGAGTTTTTCCCTTTTCTTTTTCTTTTCTTTTTTTGGGGCACTATCGGGATTTTTCGTGGGGGAACCTGGGGGGGGGACTGGAAATTTGTGGGGGAAACGTGCCCCCACCCCGTGGCTACGCCGCTGCAGCTATGCTGCGTAGAGTGCAATTGCACCCCCTCGCCCGCCCAAAACAGGCGATTGATTGATTGAACTTCATCATTTTAGGCCGCTCCTACATTGTACACTGTACCAAAGATAGTATCTTTGACTGTACTGTACATACAGTGACTAGGGCCTACGTACTATTGTGTATGTATGTGACATAAACAATTTTTGACCTTTATCGTTACCTACCAAAGCTTGTTACACTTCGCATGGAACCCTGACTACGTGTTGTCCACCACTGATCTCTATTAGTATTATACTGAGTATGGTTGTACAGTGGTGGTGCAGATCATTTGAGGTTATTGGAAAGAAGATCGCTGTACGTAAACGTTACGTATGTATTCAGTTTGGATGTACCCTAAAGGTAATTTCAAGTTATTCCCGGTATGGACGATTTTACCTCCTAGCTTCAAGAAACCCGTCCAAGTCAAGATGACCATAAACAAACATTTTGATCATATTATTAACGTAATAGTTAACATGCGCATACGTAGTTTTAGCTAGTTTAAAGGGACGTCGTCACGATCATGGAATTGGATTGCCCCACTAGTGTGGCAGGCACGGACCTGTATATCCTTATAATATAAGGACAGGTCCGTGCCACATTAGTGGGGAAGGAATTGAGTGCTAACGTTAGTTTTAGATTAGGCCAAAAATTATCCGGTTTCTGGTCATCGGTTAGCCCCGCATTCTAGGCCAATAACACTGGACTCCCTCCATATCCTTGGCCTAGCGCCCGCGCCACATGTACAAAATGGAGCGATTTTTCGCCCCAATATTTGATCTGCTAATACAACCTAAAACTTAGTAATTAGGTAATCTTGCCCAAGCAGACACTTTTGGCATAAAATCCATGATTCTGGGATATCTCACTTTTGTGAAATTTTGAAACATTTTGAAATAAAAAAAATAATAATAAAATTTAAATTTCACCCAAATTACTGATTTCACAATAGAAAACTTTATGCCAAAAGTGTGTGCTTGGGCAAGCTTACTTAATCACAAAGTTTTAGATTGTAATAATTAGGAGATCAGAAGTGGAAAAATCGCTCCATTTTTGTATATGTGGCGCTAGGCTTAGCCAAGGATACGGAGGAGTCAGTGCATTGGCCCTAGAATGGGGCTTGTCATCGGTCGGCTTCAAAAGCAGTGCAGTGATGCGCTTTTTTTCGGCCATCTTTTTTTCCCAACAGGGAAATTCATGATACAATGTATACACGGGGACCAAATTTCCCATATAATACAAAGTATGGTGGCTAAGAGAGGCCTCACAAATCGGGCAAATGTTCATACCCCTATGGCTATGTGAAAAAAGTTGTTTAAAGCACAACACGGCAGAATTCCAATTGATCCAGCAATTTTGGCTGCAATTGGACATTGTTTCATAGCAAATAAAATGAAAATTAAAAATGCTGACAGCGTATGTACGCGATCTTTGAGACCAGAAACCGGAGACATTTTTGGGTCTTGACTCAGTGACTGAAAACAATACCAGCCAAAATTGCTGGATTGATTAGAATTCTGCCATGCTGTGTTTAAAGTTAAGCGACTTTTTCACACAGGGGTATGAGCGTTTACCTGATTTGTGAGGCCTCTCTTAGCCACCATACTTTGTGTATGGGAAATTTGGTCTGGTTCCAATAACCACGTATACATGTATTGTATTTCACTGGTTGGGGGAAAACAAATTACCAAAAACAAAACAATCATGCCACTGCACTGATTTTGAAGCCGACCTATGACCAGAAACTGGAGAGGTTTTTTAACCTTAATTACCTGTTGTGCAGCAACAGATGTGTTTGAAAACATGACCAAGACACCAATATTTGGAGAGTAAATGTAGATGTGTCTGTTTTTAAGACAAATGTGAATGCCTTCCTCATGGATCAGATGTCCTAAATCATTTCAATCTCAATCTTTTTACTGTTTCAACCGGTGGTTATGGAGTAGTGTAGGCTAGGTTAATGCCTGACTAGGAGATGGTGACCTGCGAATTGACAGCCAATGGGGCCCGGGCCCATAAAGTGTGGGTGATGGCACTTCTAGTCAGGTGGTAGGGTAGTTTTTAGGTTTCCTGGACACCATGACCACCAGTCACATGATAACCAAGTGTTTACGTTGTTACTTATGATCCATTTTTTATTTTTGTCTTATTGCAACTTATTTGCTATGGACCACTCTTCATCTTTATTGATGTTTTCACCAGGTCCCTGAATTCAAGTTTAAAAAAAAAAAATAAAAAACTAAAACCTGATTAAGATATTTTTTGAAAGAAAGTGAGCAATTATAGTAATGGCCGATAATTGAAGATTATATTTAGGGCCAATTATTACACTGGATGCCCTCCGTATTCTTGGCCTATTTACATATACACAAAAGGGGAAATTGTTTTTTTCAACTTTTGATCTGTTAATTATTACAATCAAAATTTTTGTGATTTGGTAAGCTTACCCAAGCAGACACTTTTGGCATAAATTCGCTATTGTGAGATCGATAATTATGGTGAAATATTAATTATGTTATTTATTTTTTCAATTTGAAATATGTTTCAAAAATTTCATGAAAGTGAGCTATCCCAGAATAGCAGATTTCAATTTTATGTTGTAATAATAAGCAGATAAAAATTTGAAAAATAGAAAATAAACCCTTTTTTTGTACATGTGGGGTTAGGGCCAAGGATACGGAGGGAGTCCAGTGTATTGGCCTAGAATGGGCTAATTTTTGTAAAGGGTAAAAGCAGGGGGATTTTTGGAAGGGAGAAATCATAGATTTCAAGTTAGAGAATTTGCTAAACATGATATGTTGTATGTGGAGTACGGTGCTCTGACCTTCACAGCGACAATCACCATGTCGTATTGTTAAAGGAGGAGTCTCTGTGAGGAGAAGAAGAGGCAGTCAGACTATTTTAGATATTTGTTCAGTCTTGCATAATTGGTTACATGAAATATTCACAAAACCGTAATTGTGCTTTTTATATTTGCAGATAAAACCATGGCCAGTGGTGGACCAAGTGTAGAGTTCATCTCTGACGGGACGTACTACGGTAAGAACTGTGTTCGCCTCTTGCAGCACCGTCGCCTTGGTAACACACACGAGATAAAGGAATTCTCGGTGAACACGCACTTGTCCTTGTCCGTACAAGGACTACATACATGGTGACAACGCTGACGTCATAGCCACTGACTCACAGAAGAACACTGTCTATGCCTTGGCCAAGACCAGAGGGGTAAGATAATTCCAGAATAAAAGACCAAAACTAAATAAATTTCTTAATTTCTGAGGGATAACCCTCCTACAATCAGTGCAATTTTTGAAACAACCCATTCAGGCCACTCCAAGCCATTAGCTGTTGCCAGTGACCTCCTATGGTTACCCTTCTGTGCACTGTCACACCACTGAGATTGTTGCAGGCTAAGGTTGTCTCCCATCGATACATTGCAGGCCATACTAATATGTTCAAACATTTACAGTGGCCTTGTTGGGTGACACACAATTGATTTTGTAAGATTACTTGGAAAGGACAGCAGGCTTGTACATGTACATGTATGTACTGAAGGTTGCTCAAGAGCAGAATTTTGTGGATCGGGGTGGCCTCCATTCAAATTTAAGCTTGGCTCATATTTGAACATACTTCATGCAAATCTAAATGTGAGTGAATTTGTACATGATAAACACAAACATAATAACCTATAGAACGACAGCACTGCACGCACAGACCGTTATCTTAGATTCTCTGAAACAAGTACAAATTTACGCATACACAAAAGTCCAATAAGGATCCATCAGGTCACACATAACGCTAATTTTATCATGGTTTTAGGCTAAGCCCTTGTCAGGCGCAGTCACTGTTACAGTGTCTTCACGTCATTTTGAATAGTGTGATTATAACAAGCGCAGTATGAAATGATTCCATTTTCTCCAAATTATTCACACAAACCTGTCTTTTTTTTTGTGTCATAAAAGCTTGGTTTTAAGATTATTAACGACAACAATAATCCTGTTCAAAGCTGGCATAACATTGTGTGTTATTTAACCTAACCCTTATAAAAAAGTACCATACATACCATTCGGTGTATCCAATGACACCATTTATATAAATGGTGTTATTGGACATACCGAATGGTAACCGAATGGTATGTATGGTACTTTGTTATAAGGGAAATTCCTTTATTGTAGAAATTGAGTTTGTTAATAAGGCTTTGAGTTTTTATAATACATCTATTAAAGGCAAGTCCCAAGCTTTCTAATTTCTTGCATTAAATCCTTAACCAGTTCGCGTCGGGAATAAAAAAGTTTTTCTGGGCCCCTGTGGCGGGTTTCTTTTTCCCACACACACCGTGAATGGAAGCTTCCACAGCGGGTGGCCGGCACTTCCGAGCATGTCACCGTGCACGCATGGCTGAACCGAGCATGCATACAAATATTTCGGAGTTTCCTGTGGCGTGTTTAGACGCTCTCCGATCCGTGGTGCAAAAAAAAATTGCGTGTATACACGGCCTCCGACGCGAACTGGTTAAAGAAAAGGGTGGTCAATACATTTACATTGGGGCTTCTGATGATCATTGGAGCCAGCATGTGCGAAGTGGGCGTGGTTTATGTTGGAATTATGTCACGCTTAACAGGATGGGATCAGAATAAGAGTATAAGATGATGGTACCATTCGCAAATTGAAATATGACAAAATATTTTATGACTTTTACTCGACTTTAACCCTCTCCCAGGTTACAACTCCGGAACAGTTTGCCATGGATCTATGCCAGCATTTCTTAAAGTCTTACAGCCAAGTCATCAGGGCAGAGATTTACGTGGAAGAGGCTCCATGGAGACGAATGGACCAATCAGGCAAAACGCATGCGCCTTCATTCAGACCCATGAGGCTAAAAGATACTGTGTGGTTCGGCAGGAGAAGAACGGTAAATAAACAAGGGTAAACAAAACTTTGACACCAGAGTATAAAGCCCTTTTCACACGACCAAAACAAAACAAAGATTCCTTGAAATTGTTTATCTAACACCATCCCATGAGTGACCACTTTCACATGGCGATAAAAACCAACATTCCATGAGTGTACATACATTATTATCGTTGGTCATGCACTATCCGATATGTTCATCAAATATTGCCACACACAAATCTGTGCTGACCAAAAAATATTTTTTCAAATTATATTATAACTCTAATTCTGTAAAAGAACTGAACTTAACTGAGTTATGTGTAACGATATCTAGGCCACTAATATCAAAAACACTAGTGAAAATGGACAACAGTTGTTTGAGATACTTCCACAAATGTACAGCGATCATGATGGACCTCATCAATTGGCACACAAATCTGTGCCAACAAAAAAGTGGAAATAATAATAATAATAATAATAATAATAATAATAATAATAATAATAATGTGGACTTACATGGTGCACGTATCCACCAAACTGGTGCTCAAGGCGCATTACATTATTACCACTGCTCATCAGGCTCATAAATCATTCCTGAAACCATCTCAGCTCCTGGGAAGTATACAGCTCAATTGCTGCCATTTCAGCACATATGGGCTAATCAATCACAACAACCAACTCTGCCCTCACAGGTACCCATTTACCCCTGGGTGGAGAGAAGCAATTATGGTAAAGTGTCTTGCTCAAGGACACAAGCACCCCGGTCGCGGCTGGGATTGAACCCACATTCTGGCCAGGTCAGCCATCAGAACACAAATCCGATGCACTAAACCGCTCGACCAAATAAATGAAATCATAACTCTAATTCTGTAAAAGAACTGGCGTTAACATTTCAGAATTATGTGTACCGACTTTGTGTGCACATTGACACGTGCATTATCATCTCGCCTGCCCACTGCTACTGTATGTGTAGCTGTACAGTACAGTGCAGTGCATGCAGTACAGTCAACCATATATCGCGGAACCCGCTGCTGGGATTCTAGCCAGCCAATCATCATCGGGCAAGCTCGGGTGGTCGAGAGGTTAAGGCGTCTGCACTAATAAGCAGGAGGTCGTGGGTTCGAATCCCGCCCGAGTCGCCTGTGAAGTTTTTCACAGACACTCGAAAAGCACCGAGTATACAGTGCTATACACACATCGGTGTAGGGCAAAATTAAATCAACACATACCCTCTGTTACTATTGGCGACTTTGGTTGACCAAGGTCAACGCACACACAGCACTTAATTGGGAGTATCATGACCAGCTTTTAAAACAGCTGTATTTTTTCCCTTCTTCACAGTCCGTACCCACGCTACATATGGTTGGAAAGATTGATTACTTATCTTTCTAATGTATAGCCCAACCTACATGTTGCTATTATAGAAATCATACATAATACAAGTCAATCCTTTCAATAGCCATTTGTGCTATGGAACGCCATACACTTGTGTACAAAATGCTCTGTGTGATTGTGAAACAAGGGGAAGTAAAATAGGTAACCCAATCATTTTATATGCAATCCCATTGATTTTGGTATCATATGAAAGGGAATTTCGGAAGCAGCAACTATTTCATTGAATGTATCTTTCTCCAACAAATTCTTCATGATGAAAAACGAGTTTAGAAAAAGTTCATGTAAATGGATGCATACTGTTGTGCAATAATGCATGACTGGGCATGGAATTCGGTAACCAGTGGGACAACCTGTTGAAACAAATCGGTAATGAAAGAGTGTCTACACACTTGGACACTAAGTGCAGGCAGGCGCGTGACTACAACATCTACACGCTGATAAAAATTGGGGATCTTGTAGCATAACGCACTTTAAAGATCCAATTGAGTGACAAAATAATCAGCTTGTGCAAACTGATTCACTCATTTTGCGCTACGTAGACAATACTAGTTTAAACATAATACACCAAACAGTGCACACCTATCTCTTATGTGTAAAGAAGTCAGTTACCACATTTTGCCTAAAGATTTTCATGAGAGTATGGAATTGGAATTAAATGATCTTGAATTGAAAAGTGTTATTTTAATTCATTTAACCCTCCTACTATTGATGCACTTTAGTGGAAAGTTGCTGTAGAGGTCAAAACCAGTCAACTGCCTGTTTTGACCGTTGACCCAAATGTGCACACAGTGGCATTTTTGACTGGTTTTTACTGTCATTTTGACCACCCTGAACAATACCAGACAATGCTTTTACCAGTCAAAAACAGTCGACTCATTTTGACCTGTAAATGTACTTACTACACCTAAGGTTTGACAGTGTTTGACTTTTAAGTGCACTAGATATACCTTGGGAAGTATATCAACATTTTGACTGATTTTCACCCTTGTAGTAGTAAGAGGGTTAATTAATTTTTCTATTTTTCTTTCTCCGCAGACAATATCCATGTTTTTACATTAGCTTGCTTGTTAGAATATTTGTCTGTTTTGTTATACTCTCCCTGTCTGACTCTTTCCTTTTCACTAATCTTCCAGCTGAAACCCCCTGTACCTTTATCTATTCACGTTCAATCCCTCTTTTGTCCGGTCCCGGGACCAGTACCCGACTCTGCATTTTGTACCTTCATCGTTTGTGTTCGTTTCACACCAGACTAACTTCTGCTCACTCTTGTGTTTATGTATTTGTTCATGTTTGTATATCGTCCGTTTTGCCTTTGAGAAAGAACCTGCTAGGTTCGAAACATAAGTCCAATAACTACTATTTTGCTTTAAAATTTAGATGTGTGTCTTGCTAACTTAAAAGAGACTATTAACTTTGGCTACTTTGCCTATTAAATGAAATGATAAACTATTAGGCAGCACTTTTGCCTCGGAAACTATTAAATGAAAGTAACAAAGTGAAACTTGACTAGTCACTCTCAAAATATTTTATAGGTAGTCTTATTACTGTGATGTACTTATTAGCTGTATGCTATTACTATACCTCATACATATTCATGATCGAGAGCCGAATTCTCACTGGTCCATTCACCGTCACGTGCCAGATGCTATTTTTGCTGTTTACCTCGCGTCCGTGAGTATTCACGCACAGGGTAAATATGCATGCGCAGTAGTGCGTAGTAGACTGTCGCATCGGGGAACAGTCCCGGCGGGGAAATAGTCCCAACGATCTGTTCCCTGCATCCGGGAACATGCCAGCGGGGAACAGTAATGCGCACGTGCGAACATCGCCTTAGCTAGCTACGTACATACACATGAAAAGATGGCGGCACACGTAAATGTCGCGTTTGAATTTACCAAGCTCAGTGATGCCGAACTAGAGAATATTGTGAATATGTATGAGGTATAGTAAAACAAATATAACATGGTTTATTTCGGGTGGACAGTCGATATTAGCTCCCCTCGGTATTGGAAGTTGAGAAACTAGTTCCCTCGGCTTCGCCTCGGGAACTAGTTTCTCAACTTCCAATACCTCGGGGAGCTAATATCGACTGTCCACCCGCAAACCATGTTATATTTGTATACTGCCAAACCAGCACACCACAGTAACGAGAGCCCTATGTTAGCATTAGCCGTAAGGAACATACACTAACCTCGACGCTGCTTTGTTCACCGGCTGACATCCGAACTGGAACTGTGTGTAATTGAACGAGCAGCTAGTCTTTATATACAAGTATTTTTTAACGCACCTGGCGTTACGTAACAAACTATGTGAGTGCCGTCCGGTCTAAATCAAACTAGACACAAAGAACACCGGGCCACTACAAATTATTTTAAATTAATTTGTTATTTCATGTAATTTTGTTATGCAGGACTCCCAAGTGTTTGGGCTGGTCTGTCAGGTATGACGATTTTGAAAACCACCAAGTCAGGATTTGTTGGTTTTGTCAGAGATAAATTCACAAGCTTACCAGAAACAGGGGATCGCATATTTTCCACGATCGTTTCGGGCAAGTGGTGTTATTCAAATACCGCCGGGATGAACTTTGACAGAGCATGGTATATAAGAGTTTTAAAAATAAAACAGAATCATTCAATTCCTTCTTAAAGGGACAGTATCGTCATGATCAATAGGACATGGAATCGGAATGCTGGTTTTAGATTAACTCAGTAATGACAATAATACCTACCCCATATGATAAGGTCATATTGCTGTTGCTGTTGCAGTAATTTTCAGTCACTGTGTTAATCTCAAACTCCTCCTGAGGATGATCAGAGCATACTGATCGAAACGTCGAGTTGTAACCTCCAGTTCTTTTCAGAACTAATTACTACTCAATAGAGATTTTCACATGGTATCACTACAATGAGTCTTACTTAATCTCAAACTAGGACATCGATTCCATGCCCTGTCGAAAGTCTGCTCTGATCGTGACGATACTGCCCCTTTAAACATCCAATCGCTTTACCTCCATCTAAATGTTTTCTAGACTTACATGTAAATGTTTTCAAGATGTGATTCTCTTTTTAAGTCCTTTTCATTATTACCCCTGGTCATTGGGCCAATGTCAATCTTTAAACTTTCTCATCTCCCTGGGAATACCAGTGGAATTGCCATTGTCTTACAACAAAAGGACGAAACAATACTTGGTGTGAATCATCCTGAGAAATTATTCTATTTGAAGTGTTTTCATCTTGGAGAAAAGAGAATTATGTCAATGAATTAAAGCATTTTGATATACAAGACTTTTTCTCAATTCTTTAACTTAAAGCATAACTATAATAATAATAATAATAATGTGGACTTATATAGCGCACGTATCCACCAAACTGGTGCTCAAGGCGCATTACATTATTACCCCTGCTCATCAGGCTCATAAATCATTCCTGAAACCATCTCAGCTCCCTGGGGAGTGTACAGCTCAATTGCTGCCATTACAGCGCATATAGGGCTAATCAATCACAACAACCAACTCTGCCCTCACAGGTACCTATTTACCCCTGGGTGGAGAGAAGCAATTATGGTAAAGTGTCTTGCTCAAGGACACAAGCACCATGGTCGCGGCTGGGATTCGAACCCACATTCTGACGACTCAGCCATCAGAACACAAATCCGATGCACTAAACTGCTCGACCAGTTACTCCAACTATGTCACTGCACCATTCTAATTTAATCAACTGTGTAGTTCTGATTACACTAGTACAAATAAATCATGTTATAGCCCCCTCTTGTGGTCAAGTATAATGGGCATTTCACAGCTAGACAAACCTTAGCCTGAAGATCTGACATCACGCTTTAAGGCTTGTGAATATTACGCCAGATACTGGCAGTGCGGCCGCCATGTTATTTTCCCGGAGATTCAACTTGGTTGGTAGCTAGCGCGAGCCTCAAAGCATGACATCAGATCTTCAACACAATGTATCCAATGAAATCCTTTGCATGGTGCTCTTTATTCTTGAGGATAAAGACAAGAGACCAGTCTAGACAAGACTGACCGTATAATTCTTATTCTGCATGCAGGGAGACTTGTAAGAATACTATCCTGGATGTCTTTGCTGGACCGCCAGAAACCGGTGTTTTCTCTCCCTCCGTACAACAAACACTGTATCTGACAGCCCAAAAGATGATGGCCAAACTACCACAGGTATGAGGTGGATTTCTGTAGTAACGCCATCACAGTTTCTTAGAGTTGCTCAGCAGAAAATTTTGTTATAATAAGGACTGCCAGCCAAAATGCGAACACTTTGCATGAAAGTTTGGCTGGTAACCAAAATAAATTTTCTAAGCAAAGTTTTCTGCTTATTAGCAGCTCTGTGAAATTTGCCCCTGTCCTGATGGAAGAGCCCAATGTTATCCTATGTGGGAATTTATATTTTTGTATTTATTGTAAAGGCCAGTTAAATCATGTTGAGGGTGTCCACAAGATGTTAGCCAGGATTTAGAACTAGGGTGTCCAAATTTGCTGGAAATTTCAAAACGGGGTGTCCAATTTGTTCAGTTACATGTAAGGGACAAGGGCCAAGCGAAGCCTTTGAGAAGCCCGGCCAGGCCCAGGCTTTTCCCCTGCCAACTGGCCTAAATTATGAGCTCTGCTTGCCAGGGCTAGGCCCTACAGAAGCCCAGGTTATGTTGATTGGCAGGTAATGTATTGTTAAATGATTAGGACTCAGAAAAGACAATTAGGAGGCTAGGTAGCTAGGCCTGGCCAGGCTTCTCAAAGGCTTGCTGTACCACAACTTTGGCCCTCCTCCCTAAATGACAGATGAAATAAGGCATCCATAATTGAAACAGGGTGTCCAAAAAGACACCCAGACAACCCTCTGGCTAATACTATGGGTGTCCATCATGCAGGCATCTCCTATCTGCAGGGCATTAAGCATATCACATGAGATATTGACTATTTATGTTCATGTGTTAATGGTTATCGGGGAATTGTTCTCTTTCAACATTGTACAAATATTGAGCGCCTTGTGAAATGGGAAAAATTATATCACAAGGTAAAACCTGAACTGTTCAGATGTTACAGTGATATAATTCTTCCCATTTTACGAACTAAGTCCATTTTTTAATAACTTTGATTACAGACCCAAAAATTTAAGATTTTTGGGGGAAAAAATAAAAAGTCACTGCCAAAAAATCATAATTCCCGCATGTTAAAAGAAAAAAATGCTTGCAGTGTAGCGGCTGTATTTTGACTTTCTGTACATGCTATGTATATTAATGTACATGTATTGCATTTGCCTAGCCATGCTACGTTGCAACTTGCAAAGGTGGTGGGTGATTTGCAAAGGCAGTGGGGAAAACAAAAAACTGGTTGTCACTCAATGAGACATGAATCATCGGTGCTGTGTGTCTGTGTACAGATAATGAAAAAAGAATAACGGTTGAGGGTGCTCCGATAGGAGAGCACCCTCAATCGGTGGTATTTTTTTGTTTTTTTTCCATTTTTTCCGTAATCCAAGTAATTAAAAAAAGCAGGGGTGTGATTTGTCCGGATTTCTGGATTTTTACAAATTGCAATGTTGTGATCCTCCGGATTTTAAAGATTTAAGCAATAAAGGAAAGCAAAGCAAATGCTCAGAACTATAGATTTCACCCCAGCACTGTTTACAACAGCAGCACCAATACCCCTAGCAAAATTTACGTGGATTTTTCAAAACTGCCTAATCATACCCTTGAAAAAGCCTAAAGGCACTCAATATTTGGTTTATATAACTCACACGTATATCCAATCAAATAAACTGAAATTTTCACAGAATGGTGTTTATACATATATCTTGATTCCTATAAAGTATGATGCAATTACATAATATCAATAGTGAATACTGACTTAAAGGGACATTATCGTCACGATCAACAGGGCATGGAATCAGCATGCTACTTTTAGATTAACTCAGTGACTGGAAATAATACCCCACATGATAAGGTCATATGATCATAGCTGCTGCATAAATGAGCCAGTAACTTTAAGTCACTGTGTTCATCATAAACTAGGACACTGATTCCATGCCCTGTTGAAAGATCTGCTCTGATCGTGACGATACTGTCCCTTTAAATTATAGATAAATTATAGAATTGGAACATTTTTTGGTACAATTAATGTATCAATCTTTCCTAGAAGTAATTTCGTTGGAGGTGGTTATTTTTTTAGAAATGTGAATTTAATATCAATAAGTTTATCAGAAAGAGCAGTCTTTCCTAAACTCCACATTATAATTGATGCAAATAATCTGAATGTATTTTCAACATTTTATCGCTTACAACACAACATAATAAGGTGAAACTTTAACAGGTTGGCTGTTTAATGTAAATCTTGACTCAAAGAAAGTAAGCATAATAATAATAATATGTACTTATGAAGTGCACGTATCCATCAAACTGGTGCACAAGGCGCATTCCATTATTACCCATTCTCATCAGGCACATAAATCGTTCCTGAAAACCATCTCAGCTCCCTGGGGAGTATACAGCTCAATTGCTGCCACTTTGGCACATATAGGGCTCATCAAACCCACATTCTGACGACTCAGACATCAGAACACAAATCTGATGCACTACACCGCTCGACCATGGCACTCCAGTGCTCATAAGCAGTTTTGCCAACATAACCAATGTTGTACCTTCCCTTTAAGGTTGACCAAGTGGAGTTGGAGATGCCCAATGTTCATTACTTCGTGGCTGACCTCAAGAAAATCGGAATGGAGAACAAGGGAGAGGTAGGTGCATCACACAGTGTATATCTTTCCAACAAGCTGCTCTGTGCACAACCTGTAGAGGGCCTACTTCTTGCAATCAGCAGCCGTCACTAGGGCATATGTGGCGAATCAGCCATAAACACAAAGTAGGCTCATAGACCATGCTATGTTAGCATAATCTGAAATTTATACAATTTGTAAAACAGGAATAATTTTATGGGAGAGAGGCAATTAGGAAAGAAAAACATTAATTAGCATTATGTGGGGTTAGGAATATGACATGTCACACTGCTCAGCAAAAAAATTGCTTACCAGAAATATTTGCTTAGCAAATTTTCTTAGTTACCAGCCAAACTTGCACATAAATTAAGTGTACTTTGGCTGGTAGTCTGTTTTATAACGCTATAATGTTTTATATGCAACTCTGTGAAATTGGCCTTTGAAGTAAAAAAGAAAAGGGTATTGCTGCTTCCAAGGTTTAGCATCTAAACTTTGAGTATTCCTCTCTCATCCCCCCCCCCCCTCCCCCAGACCAAAGATATTGACAATTTGGGAGACGGCTTACATGAAGAACACACTTTCGTACAGATTGTCCTCTATTACAGTGTATATGTGACAACCCCATAGGAGTGGGGTTTGTAAAGAAAAAGTTAAGCAAGTTAATCACCCTTCAATTCGCACCTTCACCCAAGGTTTGTTTGAAGGCGAATTAGTTTGAATCTCGCTCGGTAGCCAACACAACGTGAGGTCACTGCCTGAAATCCAATGCAATACATGTGTGTGTGTGAGTTGGTTTTGTGTATAAGAGTGTGCAGTGTGTATGTAAGGGGGTATAGAGTCATGTGCATGCTCAGATGAAAATCCTATAGGAAAGAGAGAACAGAATATATCCAGCCCTATGTAAGTGAGCTGTCTTCCATTCTCAGTTGGTAGAGCTCCGGTACAGAAATCCAGATGTCGCAGGTTCGAGTCCTGTTTCATTAAACAAAAATGTGGTTATCTATTCTGCAGATTATGATGCCGACAGATAATCCCCATGGGATTATCCGAGCTGCTGTTCGCCGCACTCCTAATGCTCGTCTTTAAAGGGTCCTGGATGAGTCTGTATGAAGTATAAGGAGTAACTGTGAGATAAGATATGAATCAGGTACAAATCATCAAGGGGATGTCTTTTATAGACAAAATCTTGGTTTAATATCATGTTATATTATTAGTTAATACTTGTACACAATCAGTATGATCAGAACCTTATTTAGTTCATGAAGTTTACCAGTCTTTTAATTACCTAGTCCACAGCATTGTACTCTACGAACAAGGGATTTGGGCCATTCTGACAGACGGGCAAGGATTCAAAAGAAACCATACACCCAGGGGTGATTTACCAGCATTCGCAAGAACTATCATAAACGTGTGTGTGTGTTTAATGTGTACTGTGGTTGTCAACACACCAATAAAGTGTGTGTTGTGTGACTCCCTGCTGTAGCCATTGATCCCATTAGTCACTTTAATGGAAATCAATAAGTTGTAGCTAAATCGCATCTTGTTTGCATCCAGTTTACTTCCGGAACTAGCAAGTGGCATCGAGTGATTGATGCCCTCGCTGTTCGTGGGGTGAATCATTCAGAACATGAATTTTGACTCCCAATTTTTGTGTGAAACCAATCCAAATGTATCTATTAGTTGTTGAATCAAATTGAACATAAGAGGTACAATTAAACATTATTTCCAAACTGAAATAAAAGGATGCATTATTTCCCAATTGAACTAGAAGTTAACACAGGCAGGCACCTGGGGCCAATTTCATAGAGCTGCTTACCAGAAATATTTACTAAGCAGATTTTCTTGATTACCAACCAAACTTACATATAAAATGTATGTCCTTTGTCTGGTATTCTGTTTTATAATGCTTAGCGAAAAAAAATTGCTAAGCAAAATTCTCTGCTTAGCAGCTCTATAAAATTGTTTTTGTGCTCTGAGTAAACAAATAATGTTGTAGGACTAGTGATTATGGCAATGAAATGTGGACAGCAGACATTACTTCCTCGTAGACTTTTATTATGCTGTGGCCATCTTTGTCAGATTATCTGCACTCGAATAGGATTATAGCACAGATTCTCAATACAGTAGAGGGACCAGCCTATTTTCCCTGCCAGCCTCAAGGCGGTATCCAAAATGACGGCTTTGGCTATGTCTATGGCTAGATCACTGTTTCTTCCTATACTTCAGCATTGCTGCTGTAGTCATACCCGTAAGCCAAAAATGCTATGGCTATGGCTATGGATAGATCACTGTTTCTTCCTATACTTCAGCATTGCTGCTAGTAGTCATACCCGTAAGCCAAAAATGCTATGGCTATGGCTACGGCTATGGCTAGGTCACTGTAGCCATAGCCGTAGCCAAAAATTCTATGGCTACGGCTATGACTAGATCACTGTTTCTTCCTACACTTCAGCATTGCCGCTGCAGCCAGTAGCCATAGCCGTAGCCAAAAATGCTATATTGCTATGGCTATATCACTGTATCTTCCTGCATTGCTGCTGCAGCCAGTAGCCATAGCCGTAGCCAAAAATGCTATATTGCTATGACTATGGCTAGTTCACTGTTTCTTCCTGCATTGCTGCTGCAGCCAGTAGCCATAGCCGTAGCCAAAAATGCTTAATTCGGATACAGCCATGGTTTGGTCATGTTAATTTGTATGGAGAAAAAACAAGATGGCTGCTGGGTAATAAAGGTAAAATTGGCAAGTGCCTGTGTATTTTTTTTAAATTCTGATGTGATAATAACAATCATAGAGCTTCTAAGCAGAGAATTTTGCTAAGCAATATAAAACAGACTACCAACCAAAATGCATACATTTTGTATGAAAGTTTGGCTGGTAACCAAAGAAATCTGCGAAGCAAATTTTTCTGGTAAGCAGCTCTTTGTAATTGTCCCCTGGACACTAACAACATTGCCTTGAAAAGAGACTTAATAGATGTTGCGCCATAATGCTACAAGAGGTACATGGTGTCAACAGGGAGGAGCATATTACTATTCTAGAACTGCATCCCTAAGCTTAGTGAAAAGATTTGCACCAGAAGACTCAAGTTTGCGGGACACTGTTATCGTCACTCTGAGTGCACATATTGTGTGTGGTTAATCAGGGGACATAAATGTTCTTTGGAAAGTGTTACTCTTCTTTGAAGTCAATATTGAGGGAAACCTTTCGTGGCACAATCCTGAACAGGAACACCTTGACTTCCACAATCCTTTATTTGGGAAATATTCACACAAAGATTTTACTTAATAAAGGTGATATTTTTTCTGATAATGTATAGTTGAAATTGATTAAAACTAAGATATGGATGCTTGAAGAATGGTAATATTTGTATAGTTTTCTTGTATTTTACAACTGATATTCAGTAAATAATATGTCTACCCGGCCAACCCAACAGTGGTACAACCAGTCTGATCAGGTTATTTTTATTCATTTGTTGGGCCTCTCAGCCAATCAGAAGGCTGGATTTAGGCCAAATTAGCATATTTTGAGGAGGAAATTTGAGGAGGTCCGCATCATCTATTGTTAACCTACCCGCGCATTTAATAACAGTGAGTGTGTATTATAATGAGTGAGTCTCTTAAAGGGACAATATTGTCACGATCAACAGGGCATGGAATCAGAGTGCTAGTTTGAGATTAACTTAGTGACTGAAAATAACACCCCACATAATAAGGTCATATTACTGTTGCTGCTGCATAAATGAGTCAGTAATTTTCAGTCACCGTGTTCATCATAAACTAGGACACTGATTCCATCTGCTGTGATCGTGACGATACTGTCCATTTAATAGGATCTATAATGGATTGTGGCGTGTTCCATGTGAAAGATTGAGTTGTAATGGTTTATTACAGTATTAAACGGATCATACAAGAGGATTCTTTTGTAGTTGTAAAATGGGGGGAAATGTTTAAAGGGACAGTATCATCACGATCACAGCAGACTTTCAACAGAGCATGGAACTAGCACTCTGATTCCATGCCCTGTTTATCATGACGATATTGCCCCTATTGAAGTATGTGACTCATGCTGGCTCTGGCAAAACCCTAAACTTGGACCGAATCGGAGTGACCTCCCAAATTTATCGTGAAAACAATGTTCCCAACAACGTTTCAGGAATTTTCTTTTTCCATCAAAATCTAGAGAAAATGCTCTAACTCTATATGGCGACATGAAAATCTCAAACTGGTCCCTGGGGTCAGTTTTTGACCTTTTCATGGTTGTTACGCATTATGGTAAATGCCAAGAAGTTTCAGGTTTTGCCAGAGCGGGTCACATATGGTGTGGTTATGTGGAATGACTGCAAGAAATATGCACATAAGGCCAAGGTTGGATAGGTTACAGTAATGGAGTGGAAATCGAGCTGCGAGGAGTGGAAATCGGTGATAATAGAGAGTATCGTCTGAAGAAGGTTAATCATTCTGGATATTCTGTTTGAGCATTATAATTGTTATTAAGTCGGAATTAATAAGGCCGAAGCTGTGAGAGTCGGAAAAGCACGGCTTCCTGGTTATTGAAGTCCTATCAATTTTCCGATTGTTTGTCCAACTAAGAAATATTTTGTATTGGGCAGTTGGAATATTAATTATATTTCAGTACTATTTTCTATACACGAAAACTGAGGCCGCCCCCATCAACCAGGCTATACTAGTCAGAGCAATATTAACGGGCAGTTTTACTAGTAGGCCTAGTCTGATGAATTTGGCTATATCTGGCAAATTTAAATTCTGTCCAATAAATTGGCAGTCGAAATTATGGGCTGTCGAAATAATCAGCAATCATTAATGGATAGGATATATCGCCCGTGGGTAACTCAAGAGACCCCAAAAATAGAATTTAAAAAAGCAACCGAATTTTGAAAGATAATTTCGTTATTAAGACTGCACACGCCCTCGGAAGACAGCACACGCCCTCGGCCGCTACGTACAATAAATTGTGGTCATGAGCAAGTTGAGGATTAAAACAGTGGGCCAGCGTTTTATTAATTTGAGATGAATAGCTTAGCTTCTCGAACTGACATAATGAATAATGCAGAGTATTAGCTGACGTAGGCCCTCATGCCGTAGAAAAGTGTTGATGAGTTGTTCATGAATAATGCAGCAATTTCTTCACTTGCATCTTGTTATAAACCGCAACAGTTGTCAGTGTCATGTCGTGGCCGAGCGGTCTAGCTTACCGGACTTAAGTTCTGGTGTTAGCGGAATGTGGGTTCGAATCCCGGCCGTGACACTTGTGTCCTTGAGCAAGACATTTAACCATAATTGCTTCTCTCCACCCAGGGGTTAAATGGGTACCTGTGAGGGCAGAGTTGATTGATTAGCCCTATATGCGCTGTAATGGCAGCAATTGAGCTGTATACTCCCCAGGTAGCTGAGATGGTTTCAGGAATGATTTATGAGCCTTATGAGCCTTATAAGCAGGGGTAATGATATAATGCGCCTTGAGCACCAATCAGTTGGTGGATACGTGCGCTATATAAGACCACACATTATTATTATTATTGTACACAAATCTAAACCAGTTTAAAATTTTACAAACTGGGAACAGTATAACAATACGAATAAACTAAAATGGCAACGGTTGTATCGTCACCGGGACGCGTATCGGAAATTAATATCTATTACTTACATGTAAGTAATAGACTTCTGGTAATATGTATTTTTCACAGTAATGTGTATCTTCTCCTTGCTTATTTAGTTTTCTTCGCCCAAAAACAACAATTTCCGAAATGTAAAAAGTCATGCCAGGGGCGGTTGCCCCTGCCCCTTTAGCTACGCCGCTTGCTACGGTCGGAGCTGGCCAGGAGTCGGCTATCAGAACTGACAAGCCCGATGCATAAAACAACTCATCAGTCAACAGTGGTGGACCTTATCCCTATAAAACGGATCAGAACTTGTCACCGAGGGCTGTCACCGAGCCAGGGTGATTTTTAATTATTTTTAATTATTTTGTTATTTTTTTTAACAGTTGCTTGTTTGGGATCGATAATTTTCATCTTGTTCAACGTATTGTTGTGTTCCGCGGACACTTGCCAATCAATCTTGAATTTCCCGGACCGATCAATTTAATCTATAATTATTTCACGGCAATATGTAGTGGGTAAGGCTATAAATACTGTTCAGCAGCTGTGCAGTCTAAACCACCATTACTGTTGGTCTCTGCATGTGGAACTAAAATTGCGTTCACTTGTGTATTTTTAATAAAATTTCAGTTATATCCATATGATAAGCCTTATCGCTAATAGTACTAAATAGCACTGAAGCAACTGCCGCAAAGCATACAGGGATACAAAAAGGGGCGTCTGTTTGGCGCAGCTTTTGTGACGTCAATAATATTTTGTTTGTCCGCGCAGCACGCAGTGGCGCTGTTGCGCCCACAGACATCCCACAATTCCTTGCAGCTGCTATTAGCGATAAGGCTTATTGAGTAGAAAATAACAAGCGGAACTGAACGAGGGACCGCCGGACAAGCGTGTGTGGTGTGAAGAACATGGATTGGATATCATCCACAATTTGTTTTGAATAGACCTCGCTATACTGGCCAGCCGACACGACGAGGGATATTTACAAGAAACGGGTTCATGCCATTTTCATGAATTTTTAACAGTAGGCCTAATCTATTATGTGATTATTCCATTTAAGCTCATTGCTTAATTGACTTACATGATTTCATCTCAAAGAAAATACTTCCATCTTTAAAAACAAAACATGACATTGACCGTTGTTGACGCCAGGGCCAGATTAAGCTTGTGGGGGGGGGGGGGGCCTGGGGCATTCGTCTGGTGGGGGCCCTATATTACCACGTGTTACCTGAACGTCTACATTTGCACGAGTCAGGATGAATTCGAAACGGGATCAAAATTTTCGGATTGCAATTTGCAATTGAGTGTGCGATATACTTTACTATTGCAGAGCCTGAAATAACGGTAAAAATTTGCCCGGACAAAATGTCCGGCCAAAATGAAATTTGATCGGACATTTTCAATTTTTTTCGGACTTATTTTTTCGATTCATTTTGACTCCCTCCGTTGGGTAAATCCCGCCATGCAGTAAATAATTCTTTATGTTAAACACTAACATTGCTTTTTAATTTGTGTAATAGTATAATAGTATAATAGTACACTAGATCATTTCGTAGACTCACCTTTTGACAGATCAAAAATTTGACAGCCACACTGCCATCTTATTTCCTGAGCCCACATTCTTTGCGGTATGCTGAGCTCAGACCCAGTCTTATTGAAGAAAACTGATCGCACTGTTTTTTCGAATTTAAATAGACATTTGATTTTGCTGAGCCGCCCTTCGGTCACTCGACCTTTCGCTTTGCGAGAGGGCTCTTTTAAGTGAAAAAGAAGAATTGATATAGCTGTGCCGGGTGATAGTAGAGTAGCTTCGAAGGAGAAGGAGAAGGTACAGAAATACCAGGATTTAGCGAGAGAACTCCGCAAGCTGTGGCAAGTCAAGGTGAAGGTTATTCCTGTGGTAGTGGGAGCACTGGGTACAATCCCGAAGGCGTTGGAGAAACATCTCAAGGAGATAGGAACATCTGTTAGAGTAGAATTACTACAGAAGGCGGCACTCTTAGGGACAGCAAGGATTCTGCGAAAGACACTCGAGATCTAAGGCTACGGGACGTAGCTTGACTCGAGGTGTAACCGGCAGAAAGGAAAACAAGATCTTTCTTTTCATGCTGTGCTAACGCGAAATAATAATAATAATAATAATAATAATAATAATAATAATAATAATAATAATAATAATAATAATAATAATAATAATAATAATAATAATAATAATAATAATAATAATAATAATAATAATAATAATAATAATAATAATAATAATAATAATAATAATAATAATAATAATAATAATAATAATAATAATAATAATTATAATTATTATTATAATTATTATAATTATTATAATTATTATAATTATAATTATAATTATTTTAATTATAATAATTATAATAATAATTATAATTATAATAATAATTATAATTATAATTATAATTATAATTATAATTATAATAATTATAATAATAATTATAATTATAATTATAATTATAATTATAATTATAATTATAATAATAATAATTATAATAATAATAATTATAATAATAATAATAATTATAATAATAATAATTATAATAATAATAATAATTATAATAATAATAATAATTATAATAATAATAATTATAATAATAATAATTATAATAATAATAATTATAATAATAATTATAATAATAATATGGACTTATATAGCGCACGTATCCACCAAACTGGTGCTCAAGGCGCATTATATTATTACCCCTGCTCATCAAGCTCTAAATCATTCTTGAAACCATCTCAGCTCCCTGGGGAGTATACAGCTCAATTGCTGCCATTTCAGCGCATATTATAGGGCTAATCAAACACAACAACCAACTGTGCCCTCACAGGTACCCATTTACCCCTGGGTGGAGAGAAGCAATGATAAAACATGATAAAACAATTATACAAAACCAATCTGTACACCTGGTTTGTTAAGTGCTAGCTTTCCCAACCCACAACCCCAGAGGTTTTATCTTGCAGTAAAGACCAAGCATCAAGCTTTAATTCCAGTATTAATGGCTCTGTTGCTGTATAATGATCATATATCCCAACCGCAACCAGGGTACTTGTGTCCTTGAGCAAGACACTTTACCATAATTGCTTCTCTCCACCCAGGGGTAAATGGGTACATATGAGGGCAGAGTTGGTTGTTGTGTTTGACTAGCCCATATGCGCTGAAATGGGAGCAATTGAGCTGTATACTCCCCAGGGAGCTGAGATGGTTTCAGGAATGATTTATGAGCCTGATGAGCAGGGGTAATAATATAATGCACTTGAGCACCAGTTTGGTGGATACGTGCGCTATATAAGTCTACATTATTATTATTATTATTATTATTATTATTAGGCCAAAAAAAAAAGATGTTGAGTTGCCCTCCACCGACCGACCCAAAAGTGCTGAAATCTCGGGTCGGGTTTTTTATTTTTTTTTATTTATTTTTTTTTCCCGTCATTCATATGCCTATTTATTTATTAATGAAACTTACCAATTTTCTTTGTATAAAACATAATACGTTTGATTTGTGAAATTTTCCACTTTTTTGACCGGTAAATTTACCGGTACCCAAGACTCAATCTACATGTTTTCAAATCGAATGGCCCTGGCCCTCACATGGTGGACTCAAATCTACACGTTTTCCAATCGAATGGCCCCCTCACATGTTTTCCACTGGCTTCGCGCACTGTTTTGTATGTCAACGATTGCGACTCAATCTACACGTTTTCAAATCAAATGGCCCTCACACGTTGTGCACTGGCTCCCCGCACTGTACGTGTGTCAACGATTGCGACTCAATCTACACGATTTCAAATCGAATGGCCACTCACATGTTGCATGTTGAGCATTGCACGCAATATGGATGAATTTGCTGTGTCAATCACAGCGAAAAGTACAACAAAAATGCTTGGGATACTTTTATTCTGAAGCAAAATTCCTTGCTGATTAGGTATACAAATGAAAAACATGGTATGTGGTTTCAGTTGCAATGCATTTCAATCTTAAAATGACAGTCGAGAAAAAAAAAAAAAAAAAAAAAAAAAAATCCCGACCGGCCGACCCCTTCAAATATTTTCACTGGAGGGCAACTCAAAAAAAATTTTTTTTGGGCCTTATATTGTTTTTACTCAATAATACAGATATCAAGAAGTAATAGTGCAATAAGCTGTCTGTGTTTACTGACACAATCACAAGATGACGACGAATTCCTGCAGCTTCTAATGAAGACAGCACACTGGAGCTTCAGTGTAAGTCACTACATGAGTGCAGTCAGGACACTAGACTATACATTCTGCAGCCATCTTGATTTTTTTCCCATATAAGTCCTTAAGACCAAATCGAGGCTTGGAGGAAAATAGACTGGCCTTCTCATACATGTATGTATTTGATAATCAGTGGCACGATTATTGTGTTGGATACAGGGGATACAATCTGAGGAAGATGGCCACAGCGTGCCCTAGGTCTGAGTAGTGCTTCCTATCTACAATCTAAGAACCTGTTGGCACCCCACCCCATCAGCTGATGATCCATTTCAGATTTGAATTCGTCTACGTACATTTCATGATCTCTTGAAAATTACAATATGTCAGACTGAATAACGTCTCTTTTCGGGTAATTGCCAATGGTGTAAGTTGCCATGGAACCTGTGGCAGTCATTTCCAGGGTCTTGAAAAGGTGGGTCACATGCACTTACCATGGTATACCCCCAAGCCCGTACCGATTTCTGGCCCCATGGTGCACAGTCCCCGGATAGTGTCCACACATGTACACTGTACAGTGAGATCAAGAACCGAGTCGTGGATACGGTTGTGCATTGCAACCTCATACATTCGAGCTCAAACAACAGCCTTGATCCTTCTGTAATTGAGAGTTTGTGTTTCTTTATTTTCCTATCGGAATCCCAATGGAAATTCGTCGTGCAAGAATTGCTGATTTGTGGGAGGTTTAATTTGAATAAACCATTTATTTTTGAATAAACCATTTGTTTGATTCCATACACAGTGCATGCACACATATGTTGTACATGCACGGATATCGCAGTGTGGCCAACCGGTAACCAATGAGAGTACATCTTTCATTTTTAAATTTGGTATTTATATTAGCATAGAGTGAGCTCCGCCTTGAATTTTGGCAAATCCAGAAGGATCAAGGCACGATGGCGAATGGTCACTCATGGACAATGTACATATGTATGCATATGGATCCGCGTACGCATATTCATTGTGTGCATGTACACTGGATTCGAGTTCGGATAGCCATGGGATAGCGAAGTGGGCAAAATTATGCGACCAAACCATTCCGACACGCCAGTAATCCACAAAGAATCATTTCTCGTTGTTTTGTCCACATGCATTAATGCAACTTTCAATCACAATACAGGATTGCTTTGTGACAACCTCACCAGCTGATGTCATGGTGAGAATAGTGGAGAGGGGAGATGGTGGACATCATCACGATGGCGGGGAGAGTCAGTCAGCTGTGTCAGTGTCACCAATCAATGTGTCACATCTTGCTGATCCTAGCGTGATTCAAAAGTAAGGGATTGTCTTTTTGTACAGTTTGTTTCAACAGCATAAATGATTACAGTGTTTTAATCAAATTCTGATACATGTACATTATTGGGAATAATATTTGACTATTCTTGGAATGCCATGGTCAAGCGGTTTAGTGCATCGGATTTGTGTTCTGATGGATGAGTCGTCAGAATGTGGGTTCGAATCCCAGCCGCGACTGGGGTGCTTGTGTCCTTGAGCAAGACACTTTACCATAGTTGCTTCTCTCCACCCAGGGGTAAATGGGTACCTGTGAGGGCAGAGTTGGTTGTTGTGTTTGATTAGCCCTATATGTGCCAAAATGGCAGCAATTGAGCTGTATACTCCCCAGGGAGCTGAGATGGTTTCAGGAATGATTTATGCACCTGATGAGCAGGGGTAATAATATAATGCGCCTTGAACACCAGTTTGGTGGATACGTGTGCTATATATAAGTCTACATTATTATATTATTATTATTATTAAAACCACAGCACCTCAGAGAGAAAGATTTCAAAGGCTGTTTCATACCGTCATCAGCTTTACACCTAGTAAATGTAAAATGTTGTTATTAAAGGTTCTTCTGTTATCAAATTGTTCAGGAGCTGTGCTGCACTTTGTCATTTCAAAGTACCAGTAGTGTATGCAGACTGTTCCCTAGTGTATGGGAAACCTGGTCTTGCTGAACTGGATGCCAGACTCCAGTTTATAGCCTGCACCGTTCTAGCAATGCATGTGAGTTGTTACTCCAGTCACCAAGTCCTTTTTAGGATTCTTGAACCTTTTTTAATGTTCCACTGGAATGCTCCATCGGAATGTTCACATTCTGCATTGGCACACTCTCTAATGTAAATACTTTGTTGTGTGTATTGTTTTCTCTGACAGGCTGTACATGTTGGAGGTTCACTGATGATCCGTGTCCCAGGTCTTGTAACTAGACTCTCGGCTGGGCTGCTCTACATCATCCATAAGACATTCCAACAGGTACAGTACTAAGCACCACTTTACTGGTAATGTTAAAGCATTTTTGTCAAATTCACATCAGGCAAACAAAATAAGAAAACTCATCTTTGACACTGCTTTGAAAAAAATGTAAACAAGTATTTAATGAAGCTGTCTGTGCGTCTACTCTTACATTGTAAGTAGGATTTGAAGCTTTACATGGTGGAAGTACAGTAGGAGTAAGTTTTGCAGTAGCACCATGTTACAATTTTTTAAGAGATGTAGTAAGTGTTGATTCTGAGAAGAACCGGTGGTGAGATAATTCTACATTTCGATCAAATACTCTGGTCATCTTCTGAATAATAAACTCTCAGTATCACTCTATGTTATAGGTTACCCTTATGGCAGCTGCTAATGGTGGATCAGGTATTGTTATACCATGGAGGTATAAATACCTCCATGGTTATACTTGCCCAAGGATTCATGGGAGCTCATCCATCGCTGACTAAGGTAAATAGGTTTCCCTTTCTTAAAGAAAACAATTTTTTATTTTTTATTATTCCGTTTTTATGCTTGACTGGAATTGAGCAATCTAGGACATCTGACTTGTGTTCTGATGGCAGAGTTGTCAGAGTGTGGGTTCGAATCCTGGCCATGATCATATTTCCACAAAGCACAATACATGTTCTTGATAGTTATTTTAACCTTATAACCATCCCAAATCCTGCAAAATCCTCCAAGGGGCACTGTTTGGAAAAATTCAGCAATGTTGGAAACTGGTACTTTCACCTCATCAAATGGTATAAAAGTACAGGCCATAAGTGCTGAATATGAAAGATTAACGAAAATGCATGGTGCATTTTGAAGATAAGGGCATGTTTCCAAAAGTGCACTGATGGATTTTGGAGGACTCTGGAAGGTTCCTAGCCAGAATACCTCGGGGGTTAGGGTTAAGTCAACTTACACTACGAATAACTTTAACCTGAAAATGCCCTGAAAATCTGTTTTACCGTGAAATAAATAGTTCGCAGCAATTTCACGATAACACAACACTGTGAAAACGCCATGAAATACTCTTGGGATTCCTTTGCCGTGAAAATGCCGTGAAAACAACATGAACTTCTCGTGGCAGTTTTGGGGCACCTCATTAATTCTCGAGAGTGCCGTGAATTTGCCGTGAAATCACCGTGAGCATTATTGCCAATATCTGAGAGGAAGAGACACCGTGAAATTGCAGTGAAATTACGGTGAACTGTTATTTCAAGGCAAAACAGATTTTCAGGGTATTTTCAGGGTGAAGTTGTTCATAGTGTTATGTAGAGACACATGTGCGATATAATGCGTGAGTGTTATACAGAGTTGTCACTTTGATCGGTTGTTATTGTTTTCTCCCCAGCATCTTTGGACAGCTTATACTTCTATCCTTGAGTTGCAGAGCAATAGGAACAAAGACGTCTTGCAGTTTGTACCTCAGTCACAACTTTGTGGTATGTGTTTCTAAAGGAAAGTTTGGGAAGGGGTGTTGAACTTTATTTGTTATCAAGCCTAGACCTTAAAGGTCCTATGAAATAGGTGTTTTTTTCATTGTATATAATAAAGTATGCCTACTGGAACATATATTTGTCATTTGTAAATGTTTCCCCTCATTTGCAGACAGACGAGCAGACATGCTTTGAACGGGGCCTTCACACAGCCCGATCGGTATGGCTTATAAGGCCATGCTGCTACCAGATGCAAATTCCAACGATATTCCCGCTAAGTAAGAAGGCTGTGAAGGCTCCAACGAAGAAGAGAGGTGTGTTTTTAAAGCGAGAAAGACTCAGGGTAAGTGGCCAGTCTACATCACTCTACTTACCTGTAGAGCGAATACTACATTTGCATAATCCCTATGCCGGCAGGCAATATAGCTAAGAATTTACACACAATAGCGCCCTCTGCTGTCCTACCCACAATGCCCTGCGACATGCACACCACGTTGGCGTCCTCTTTTTCTCTTAGCCATAAGACTGGTAAGACGTTAATTTCTAGGCTCTCTAGAAATATCGTTTTTTGCTTGAGAATTGTTGATGAATAAAAGTGAAATAAAGTTTTTTGATACACGTAGAGTTGTTTGTGTTTCTTTTGGATCTCCAGAGTCATGGATAGTTATAAGAAGTTGGGGAGGACCAAGTCTGTCGCTACCGGGGGTACCTCCATTCCCCCGGGACAACTCGGGCCTTCGGGGTCCTGCGCCGGTGACGGTCCGTCGCCGCGTCAGCAGTCCCCCATTCGGCACCCGCAGCCGCTGTCGGCTGCGGGAGCTGGCGGCCCCGCTGACCGAGTAGGGGACACCTCCCGTTCCCTTTCCCCGGCCAGTCCCTGCTGGGCCTCCCAACCGAAGGGTAAACGCCCCGGCAAGGCCAAGTTAACGTCTAGTGCCGGGGCCGTTCCCAAGAAGGGGCGTAAGGCCAAGCGTGACTCCGTTCCGGAGCTCACCGTGCCCACCCCAGACCCGTACACGGGGCAGCTGCAGCCCGAGGGACTCCCCCTCCACGGTGCAGCTCGCCCGGTCCCTACCGGCACCGTGGCAGAAACATCGGTAGCCAAGGACGGTCTGCTGTACGGTCATTCCGACCGGGCGGCTCCCGCTTTCGCTTCGGCGCTGGGGGCGCTGTCGGCGGGTCAGGGCCCCGATGGCGTTGGGCAGTCGGCCCGGGGTTCCTCCGGGCTAACACATTACGAGGGCCATGCCTCATCCTCGGGGTTCACCCGTTGTTCAGGCATCCCCGTGTCCCAGGTATCGTCTGAAATTTCTTCAGCGACACCACGGGGCCGTACGCCCAAAAAGAAGTCCAAGAAGGGCCGTCGATCCCGCCGTTCGTCAAGCTCAAGCGGGTCGTCGGGTCGTTCGCACCGTTGCAAACGCCGTAGGGGCAACGACCCACTTTCAAGGGCTGAATTTTTGGAGGCTTTCCAATCCCTCGCGGCCTCGCTATCCGTCCCGACTGGGTTTGTTGCCGTGTGTCCAGACCATGCCGGGGGGTACGTCTGTGCGACGTACGTGGTCAACGATGACTTCACGCCGACGCAACGGTGTTGATGCAATAGTAAACACGTGCACTTGTTTTACCTCTGTGCATCCGTACATGCAACTTTATTAAAGTTTGAAGACTAAAAGTGATTTCAGTTAATTTGTTTCCTGATTTCCTTTTCCTTTTTTATTTAATACTTATATTTTAAAGAAAGTTACAGTTGCTTTAGAACCCATATCTATAGCACTGGCTCTTAGGCTGTGAACACTCATTTTTATGGGGTATACTATAGACGCGAAAGAAAAAAGTGCAGATCCTAGTCATATGAAACGTATTGAAATAAGTCACAATGAGGGTTGCGCTCAGATGATTTGCAAAAAGCATAGCTAGCTTTCATTAAACTGCAACTGGACGGATGAATAACTTTTGAATATGTCTGTTTTTAATAGAATATGCAGACCGCAACCCTCATCGTGACTTATTTCAATACGTTTCATATGACTATACTATAGACGCATTTTTGGAAATGCAACACAAACATGTAGGCTTGAAAGAAAAAAGTGCAGATCCTTTCTTGTATTTTTAGTCATATGAAACGTATTGAAATAAGTCACAACGAGGGTTGCGCTCGGATGATTTGCGAAAAGCATAGCTAGCTTTCAAACTGCAACTGGACGGATGAATAATTTTGAATATGTCTGTTTTTTAATAGAATATGCAGCCAAAACAAATCTGTGCAGCTTACCCCGCTACAACACTACATGTACTTATCTGGAACAACACACTATGTAAAATCACGGAGGAAGAGAACATTCCTCCATGATAAAATGAATGTTATTATGTTAGTTTCTTTTTCAAGGATTGATTTATTATTATTTAGGAGGATTAGATTATATTAACAGAAAAACAGGATCCGGGATGGAATTCACTGTTCTTTCTTTCCTATAGGATTTTCATCTGAGCATGCACATGTCTCTATACCCCCTTACATACACTGCACACAATTATACACAAAACCAACTCACACACACATGTATTGAATTGGATTACAGGCAGTGACCTCACGCTGTGTTGGCTACCGAGCGAGATTCAAACTAATTCGCCTTCAAACAAACCTTGGTTGAAGGTGCGAATTGAAGGGTGATTATTCTTGCTTAACTTTTTCTTTACAAACCCCACTCCTATGGGGTTGTCACATACGCTGTAATGAGGACAAATCTGTACGAAAGTGTGTTCTTAATGCAAGCTTGATTATACCACAAAGTAAAGTTACACTCGGCGAAATTCACTTTGAAAAGCACCCGAACATGTCGCAGTCGATAATTTGCTTGTTTGCCTCTGTTTTAGCGATCGATATAATAAACAATTTAAAAAATGGACGGAGGACTAACTTTCATGAATGACTGCAATTTGGCGAAAATAGTTACACAGGAGTTTTTGTTACCACCTGTGGCTCAATTTCCGGACACTAACAATTATTATTTCTGGTAAAATTTGGACATTCATATTATGAGCCAAACGACAGAATGCCTTTAAAAAAACACCTTTACCACACTACATACATTTTTAAATTTGCTACACACAATTCACAGATTGCTATACAAAAAAATATTTTGCTATGCAAAATGTTTGAACGAAATCGTTCCCTGCTACACATAAAATAGCTGCCCCCCCCCCCCTTATCCGGGGGCATATTTGGATACACGTACATTCAGATCAATGTCAACTGCACATAAGATAGCTGCCCCCCTTATCCGGGGGAATATTTAGATACACGTAAATTCAGACCAATGTCAACTACACATAACATAGCTTCCCCCTCCGGGCATCGGGTAACCAGACCAATGTCATATAAAGATAGCATGGATACACGTAAATTCAGACCAATGTCAACTACATAAGATAGCTGCCCCCCTTATCCGGGGCATATCTGGATACACGTAAATTCAGACCAATGTCAACTGCACATAAGATAGCTGCCCCCTTATCCGGGGCATATCTGGATACACGTAAATTCAGACCATTGTCAACTGCACATAAGATAGCTGCCCCCCTTATGGGGGTTTATATCTGGATACACGTAAATTCAGACCAATGTCAACTGCATAAGATAGCTGCCCCTTATCGGGGGCATTTGAATACACGTAAATTCAGACCAATGTCAACTGCACATAAGATAGCTGCCCCCTTGTCGGGGCATATCCGGATACACGGAACCACTGTCAACTGCACATAAGATATGCCGGGCATATCTGGATACACGTAAATTCAGACCAATGTCAACTGCACATAAGATAGCTGCCCCCTTTATCCGGGGGCATATCTGATACGTAAATTCAGACCATTGTCAACTGCTCATAAGAGAGCTGCCACCCTTATCCGGGGCATATCTGGATACACGTAAATTCAGACCAATGTCAACTGCACATAAGATAGCTGCGACTTCAGGGGTCAACTATTTATTTGGATACACGTAAATTCAGACCAATGTCAACTGCACATAAGATAGCTGCCCCCTTATCCGGTCGCATATCTGGATACACGTAAATTCAGACCATTGTCAACTGCACATAAGATAGCTGCCCCCCTTATGCGGGGGAATATTTGGATACACGTAAATTCAGACCAATGTCAACTACACATAACATAGCTTCCCCCCCCCCCCACATCCGGGGCATATCAGCGTACACGTAAATTCAGACCAATGTCAACTAACGATTTCCCCTGTATCGCATCGCAAAATGCGACGTAATTTGGACAATCTGCGATGGAATTTCAAACAATGCATCGCAGATTGTGCGATACTAAATTCGACAGATTTATAAACATTTTTGAAACCATATTTACAAACCTTTCCCGAAATAACGTTTACATGTATATTTCCGACCAAAAAATATCAAGCACATAACATATCAAGCACATAACATAGCTTCCCCCCTCCCCATCCGGGGCATATCAGCGTACACGTAAATTCAGACCAATGTCAACTACACATAAGATAGCTGCTGCCCTTATCCGGGGGCATATTTGGATACACGTAAATTCAGACCAATGTCAACTGCACATAAGATAGCTGCCCCCCTTATCCGGGGGGCATATCTGGACACACGTAAATTCAGACCAATGTCAACTGCACATAAGATAGCTGCTCCCTTATGCAGGGGCATATTTGGATACGTAAATTCAGACCAAATGTCAACTGCACATAAGATAGCTGCCCCCTTATCCGGGGCATATTTGGATACACGTAAATTCAGACCAATGTCAACTGCACATAAGATAGCGGCCCCCCTTATCCGGGGGCATATCGGGATACACGTAAATTCAGACCACTGTCAACTGCACATAAGATAGCTGCCACCCCCCCTTATGCAGGGGCATATTTGGATACACGTAAATTCAGACCAATGTCAACTACACATAAGATAGCTGCCCCCCTTATCCGGGGGCATATCTGGATACACGTAAATTCAGACCAATGTCAACTGCACATAAGATAGCGGCCCCTTATTCGGGGCTTATCTGGATACACGTAAATTCAGACCATTGTCAACTGCACATAAGATAGCTGCCCCCTTATCCGGGGCGTATCTGGATACACGTAAATTCAGACCAATGTCAACTGCACATAAGATAGTTGCCCCCCCTTATCCGGGGGCATATCTGGATACACGTAAATTCAGACCAATGTCAACTGCACATAAGATAGCTGCCCCCATAAACCGGGGCATATAAGGATACACGTAAATTGAGACCACTGTCAACTGCACATAAGATAGCTGCCCCCCTTATCCGGGGCATATCTGGATACACGTAAATTCAGACCAATGTCAACTGCACATAAGATAGCTGCCCCCCTTATCCGGGGGCATATCTGGATACACGTAAATTCAGACCATTGTCAACTGCACATAAGATAGCTGCGACCCTTATCCGGGGGCATATCTGGATACACGTAAATTCAGACCAATGTCAACTGCACATAAGATAGCTGCCCCCTTACCCGGGGGCATATTTGGATACACGTAAATTCAGACCAATGTCAACTGCACATAAGATAGCTGCCCCCTTATCCGGTCGCATATCTGGATACACGTAAATTCAGACCATTGTCAACTGCACATAAGATAGCTGCCCCCCTTATGCGGGGGAATATTTGGATACACGTAAATTCAGACCAATGTCAACTACACATAACATGCTTCCACATCCGGGGCATATCAGCGTACACGTAAATTCAGACCAATGTCAACTAACGATTTCCCCTGTATCGCATCGCAAAATGCGACGTAATTTGGACAATCTGCGATGGAATTTCAAACAATGCATCGCAGATTGTGCGATACAAATTTCGACAGATTTATAAACATTTTTGAAACCATATTTACAAACCTTTCCCGAAATAACGTTTACATGTATATTTCCGACCAAAAAATATCAAGCTATCCGTCCCGGCTGGGTTTGTTGCCGTGTGTCCAGACCATGCCGGGGGGTACGTCTGTGCGACGTACGTGGTCAACGATGACTTCACGCCGACGCAACGGTGTTGATGCAATAGTAAACACGTGCACTTGTTTTACCTGTGTGCATCCGTACATGCAACTTTATTAAAGTTTGAAGACTAAAAGTGATTTCAGTTAATTTGTTTCCTGATTTCCTTTTCCTTTTTTATTTAATACTTATATTTTAAAGAAAGTTACAGTTGCTTTAGAACCCATATCTATAGCACTGGCTCTTAGGCTGTGAACACTCATTTTTATGGGGTATACTATAGACGCGAAAAGAAAAAAGTGCAGATCCTAGTCATATGAAACGTATTGAAATAAGTCACAATGAGGGTTGCGCTCAGATGATTTGCAAAAAGCATAGCTAGCTTTCATTAAACTGCAACTGGACGGATGAATAACTTTTGAATATGTCTGTTTTTAATAGAATATGCAGACCGCAACCCTCATCGTGACTTATTTCAATACGTTTCATGACTACATAGACGCATTTTGGAAATGCAACACAAACATGTAGGCTTGAAAGAAAAAGTGCAGATCCTTTCTTGTATTTTAGTCATATGAAACGTATTGAAATAAGTCACAACGAGGTTGCGCTCGGATGATTTGAAACATAGCTTTCAAACTGCAACTGGACGGATGAATAATTTTGAATATGTCTGTTTTTTAATAGAATATGCAGCCAAAACAAATCTGTGCAGCTACCCCGCAACACTACATGTACTTATCTGGAACAACACACTATGTAAAATCACGGAGAAGAACATTCTCCATGATAAAATGTTATTATGTTAGTTTTCTTTTCGATGATTGATTTATTATTATTTAGGAGGATTAGATTATATTAACAGAAAACAGGATCCGGGATGGAATTCACTGTTCTTTCTTTCCTATAGGATTTTCATCTGAGCATGCATGTCTCTACCCCACATACACTGCACACAATTATACACAAACACCAACTCACACACATGTATTGAATTGGATTACAGGCAGTGACCTCACGCTGTGTTGGCGAGCGAGATTCAAACTAATTCGCCTTCAAACAAACCTTGGTTGAAGGTGCGGGTGATTATTCTTGCTTTTCTTTACAAACCCCACTCCTATGGGGTTGTCACATACGCTGTAATGAGGACAAATCTGTACGAAAGTGTGTTCTTAATGCAAGATTGATTATACCACAAAGTAAAGTTACACTCGGCGAAATTCACTTTGAAAAGCACCCGAACATGTCGCAGTCGATAATTTGCTTGTTTGCCTCTGTTTTAGCGATCGATATAATAAACAATTTAAAAATGGACGGAGGACTAACTTTCATGAATGACTGCAATTTGGCGAAAATAGTTACACAGGAGTTTTTTTTACCACCTGTGGCTCAATTTCCGGACAATAACAATTATTATTTCTGGTAAATTTGGACATTCATATTATGAGCCAAACGACAGAATGCCTTAAAAAAACACCTTTACCACACATACATTTTTTGCTACACACAATTCACAGATTGCTATACAAAAAATATTTTGCTATGCAAAATGTTTGAACGAAATCGTTCACATAAAATAGCTTCCCCTCCCCTTATCCGGGGCATATTTGGATACACGTACATTCAGATCAATGTCAACTGCACATAAGATAGCTGCCCCTTATCCGGTGGAATATTTAGATACACGTAATTCAGACCAATGTCAACTACACATAACATAGCCCCCCCATCCGGGGCATATGTACACGTAAATTCAGACCAATGTCAACTACACATAAGATAGCTGCCCCCTTATCCGGGGCATATTTGATACACGTAAATTCAGACCATTGTCAACAGCACATAACCAGACCAATGTCAACTGTCATCCGGGGCATATCTGGATACACGTAAATTCAGACCAATGTCAACTGCACATAGATAGCTGCCCCCCTTATGCGGGGCATATCTGGAATACACGTAAATTCAGACCACTGTCAACTGCACATAAGATAGCTGCCCCCCCTTATCCGGGGCATATCGGCGTACACGTAAATTCAGACCAATGTCAACTGCACATAAGATAGCTGCCCCTTATCCGGGGCATATCTGATACACGTAAATTCAGACCAATGACAACGGCACACAAGATAGCTCCCCCTAGCATCCGGGCGGATATCTGGATACACGTAAATTCAGACCAATGTCAACTGCACATAAGATAGCTGCCCCCCCTTATCCGGGGGCATATCGGATACACGTAATTGAGACCACTGTCAACTGCACATAAGATAGCTGCCCCTTATCCGGGGCATATCTGGATACACGTAAATTCAGACCAATGTCAACTGCACATAAGATAGCTGCCCTTATCCGGGGCATATCTGGATACACGTAAATTCAGACCATTGTCAACTGCACATAAGATAGCTGCGACCCTTATCCGGGGCATATCTGGATACACGTAAATTCAGACCAATGTCAACTGCACATAAGATAGCTGCCTGCAGGGGGCATATTTGGATACACGTAAATTCAGACCAATGTCAACTGCACATAAGATAGCTGCCCCCTTATCCGGTCGCATATCTGGATACACGTAAATTCAGACCATTGTCAACTGCACATAAGATAGCTGCCCCCCTTATGCGGGGGAATATTTGGATACACGTAAATTCAGACCAATGTCAACTACACATAACATAGCTTCCCCCCCCCCCCACATCCGGGGCATATCAGCGTACACGTAAATTCAGACCAATGTCAACTAACGATTTCCCCTGTATCGCATCGCAAAATGCGACGTAATTTGGACAATCTGCGATGGAATTTCAAACAATGCATCGCAGATTGTGCGATACAAATTTCGACAGATTTATAAACATTTTTGAAACCATATTTACAAACCTTTCCCGAAATAACGTTTACATGTATATTTCCGACCAAAAAATATCAAGCACATAACATATCAAGCACATAACATAGCTTCCCCCCTCCCCATCCGGGGCATATCAGCGTACACGTAAATTCAGACCAATGTCAACTGCACATAAGATAGCTGCCCCCCTTATCCGGGGGCATATTTGGATACACGTAAATTCAGACCAATGTCAACTGCACATAAGATAGCTGCCCCCCTTATCCGGGGGCATATCTGGATACACGTAAATTCAGACCAATGTCAACTGCACATAAGATAGCTGCCCCCCTTATACGGGAGCATATCGGGATACACGTAAATTCAGACCAAATGTCAACTGCACATAAGATAGCTGCCCCCCTTATCCGGGGGCATATTTGATACACGTAAATTCAGACCATTGTCAACTGCACATAAGATAGCGGCCCCCCCCCCCTTATCCGGGGGCATATCGGGATACACGTAAATTCAGACCACTGTCAACTGCACATAAGATAGCTGCCCCCCTTATGCGGGGGAATATTTGGATACACGTAAATTCAGACCAATGTCAACTACACATAAGATAGCTGCCCCCCTTATCCGGGGGCATATCTGGATACACGTAAATTCAGACCAATGTCAACTGCACATAAGATAGCTGCCCCCCTTATTCGGGGGCATATCTGGATACACGTAAATTCAGACCAATGTCAACTGCACATAAGATAGCTGCCCCCCTTATCCGGGGGCATATCTGGATACACGTAAATTCAGACCAATGTCAACTGCACATAAGATAGCTGCCCCCCCCTTATCCGGGGGCATATCTGGATACACGTAAATTCAGACCAATGTCAACTGCACATAAGATAGCTGCCCCCCTTATCCGGGGGCATATCGGGATACACGTAAATTGAGACCACTGTCAACTGCACATAAGATAGCTGTCCCCCTTATCCGGGGCATATCTGGATACACGTAAATTCAGACCAATGTCAACTGCACATAAGATAGCTGCCCCCCTTATCCGGGGGCATATCTGGATACACGTAAATTCAGACCATTGTCAACTGCACATAAGATAGCTGCGACCCTTATCCGGGGGCATATCTGGATACACGTAAATTCAGACCAATGTCAACTGCACATAAGATAGCTGCCCCCTTACCCGGGGGCATATTTGGATACACGTAAATTCAGACCAATGTCAACTGCACATAAGATAGCTGCCCCCTTATCCGGTCGCATATCTGGATACACGTAAATTCAGACCATTGTCAACTGCACATAAGATAGCTGCCCCCCTTATGCGGGGGAATATTTGGATACACGTAAATTCAGACCAATGTCAACTACACATAACATAGCTTCCCCCCCCCCCCACATCCGGGGCATATCAGCGTACACGTAAATTCAGACCAATGTCAACTAACGATTTCCCCTGTATCGCATCGCAAAATGCGACGTAATTTGGACAATCTGCGATGGAATTTCAAACAATGCATCGCAGATTGTGCGATACAAATTTCGACAGATTTATAAACATTTTTGAAACCATATTTACAAACCTTTCCCGAAATAACGTTTACATGTATATTTCCGACCAAAAAATATCAAGCTATCCGTCCCGGCTGGGTTTGTTGCCGTGTGTCCAGACCATGCCGGGGGGTACGTCTGTGCGACGTACGTGGTCAACGATGACTTCACGCCGACGCAACGGTGTTGATGCAATAGTAAACACGTGCACTTGTTTTACCTGTGTGCATCCGTACATGCAACTTTATTAAAGTTTGAAGACTAAAAGTGATTTCAGTTAATTTGTTTCCTGATTTCCTTTTCCTTTTTTATTTAATACTTATATTTTAAAGAAAGTTACAGTTGCTTTAGAACCCATATCTATAGCACTGGCTCTTAGGCTGTGAACACTCATTTTTATGGGGTATACTATAGACGCGAAAGAAAAAAGTGCAGATCCTAGTCATATGAAACGTATTGAAATAAGTCACAATGAGGGTTGCGCTCAGATGATTTGCAAAAAGCATAGCTAGCTTTCATTAAACTGCAACTGGACGGATGAATAACTTTTGAATATGTCTGTTTTTAATAGAATATGCAGACCGCAACCCTCATCGTGACTTATTTCAATACGTTTCATATGACTATACTATAGACGCATTTTGGAAATGCAACACAAACATGTAGGCTTGAAAGAAAAAGTGCAGATCCTTTCTTGTATTTTTAGTCATATGAAACGTATTGAAATAAGTCACAACGAGGGTTGCGCTCGGATGATTTGCGAAAAGCATAGCTAGCTTTCAAACTGCAACTGGACGGATGAATAATTTTGAATATGTCTGTTTTTTAATAGAATATGCAGCCAAAACAAATCTGTGCAGCTTACCCCGCTACAACACTACATGTACTTATCTGGAACAACACACTATGTAAAATCACGGAGGAAGAGAACATTCCTCCATGATAAAATGAATGTTATTATGTTAGTTTTCTTTTCAAGGATTGATTTATTATTATTTAGGAGGATTAGATTATATTAATAGAAAACAGGATCCGGGATGGAATTCACTGTTCTTTCTTTCCTATAGGATTTTCATCTGAGCATGCACATGTCTCTATACCCCCTTACATACACTGCACACAATTATACACAAAACCAACTCACACACACATGTATTGAATTGGATTACAGGCAGTGACCTCACGCTGTGTTGGCTACCGAGCGAGATTCAAACTAATTCGCCTTCAAACAAACCTTGGTTGAAGGTGCGAATTGAAGGGTGATTATTCTTGCTTAACTTTTTCTTTACAAACCCCACTCCTATGGGGTTGTCACATACGCTGTAATGAGGACAAATCTGTACGAAAGTGTGTTCTTAATGCAAGCTTGATTATACCACAAAGTAAAGTTACACTCGGCGAAATTCACTTTGAAAAGCACCCGAACATGTCGCAGTCGATAATTTGCTTGTTTGCCTCTGTTTTAGCGATCGATATAATAAACAATTTAAAAAATGGACGGAGGACTAACTTTCATGAATGACTGCAATTTGGCGAAAATAGTTACACAGGAGTATTTTTACCACCTGTGGCTCAATTTCCGGACACTAACAATTATTATTTCTGGTAAAATTTGGACATTCATATTATGAGCCAAACGACAGAATGCCTTTAAAAACACCTTTACCACACTACATACATTTTTAAATTTGCTACACAATTCACAGATTGCTATACAAAAAAATATTTTGCTATGCAAAATGTTTGAACGAAATCGTTCCCTGCTACACATAAAATAGCTGCCCCCCCCCCCTTATCCGGGGGCATATTTGGATACACGTACATTCAGATCAATGTCAACTGCACATAAGATAGCTGCCCCCCTTATCCGGTGGAATATTTAGATACACGTAAATTCAGACCAATGTCAACTACACATAACATAGCTTCCCCCCCCCCCCCCATCCGGGGCATATCAGCGTACACGTAAATTCAGACCAATGTCAACTACATAAGATAGCGGCCCCCCTTATCCGGGGGCATATTTGGATACACGTAAATTCAGACCAATGTCAACTGCACATAAGATAGCTGCCCCCTTATCCGGGGGCATATCTGGATACACGTAAATTCAGACCAATGTCAACTGCACATAAGATAGCTGCCCCCTTATCCGGGGCATATCTGGATACACGTAAATTCAGACCAATGTCAACTGCACATAAGATAGCTGCCCCCCTTATGCGGGGGAATATTTGGATACACGTAAATTCAGACCAATGTCAACTACACATAACATAGCTTCCCCCCCCCCCCCACATCCGGGGGCATATCGGCGTACACGTAAATTCAGACCAATGTCAACTGCACATAAGATAGCTGCCCCCCTTATCCGGGGGCATATCTGGATACACGTAAATTCAGACCAATGTCAACTGCACATAAGATAGCTGCCCCCCTTATCCGGGGGCATATCTGGATACACGTAAATTCAGACCAATGTCAACTGCACATAAGATAGCTGCCCCCCTTATCCGGGGGCATATCTGGATACACGTAAATTCAGACCAATGTCAACTGCACATAAGATAGCTGCCCCCCTTATCCGGGGAATATTTGGATACACGTAAATTCAGACCAATGTCAACTGCACATAAGATAGCTGCCCCCCCTTATCCGGGGGCATATCTGGATACACGTAAATTCAGACCAATGTCAACTGCACATAAGATAGCTGCACCCTTATCCGGGGGCATATTTGGATACACGTAAATTCAGACCAATGTCAACTGCACATAAGATAGCTGCCCCCTTATCCGGTCGCATATCTGGATACACGTAAATTCAGACCATTGTCAACTGCACATAAGATAGCTGCCCCCCTTATGCGGGGAATATTTGGATACACGTAAATTCAGACCAATGTCAACTACACATAACATAGCTTCCCCATCCGGGGCATATCAGCGTACACGTAAATTCAGACCAATGTCAACTAACGATTTCTGTATCGCATCGCAAAATGCGACGTAATTTGGACAATCTGCGATGGAATTTCAAACAATGCATCGCAGATTGTGCGATACAAATTTCGACAGATTTATAAACATTTTGAAACCATATTTACAAACCTTTCCGAAATAACGTTTACATGTATATTTCCGACCAAAAAATATCAAGCACATAACATATCAAGCACATAACATAGCTTCCCCCCTCCCCATCCGGGGCATATCAGCGTACACGTAAATTCAGACCAATGTCAACTACACATAAGATAGCTGCCCCCTTATCCGGGGGGCATATTTGGATACACGTAAATTCAGACCATTGTCAACTGCACATAAGATAGCTGCCCCCTTATCCGGGGCATATCTGGATACACGTAAATTCAGACCAATGTCAACTGCACATAAGATAGCTGTTCCCCTTATACGGGAGCATATCGGGATACACGTAAATTCAGACCAAATGTCAACTGCACATAAGATAGCTGCCCCCCTTATCCGGGGGCATATTTGGATACACGTAAATTCAGACCATTGTCAACTGCACATAAGATAGCTGCCCCCTTATCCGGGGGCATATCGGGATACACGTAAATTCAGACCACTGTCAACTGCACATAAGATAGCTGCCCCCCTTATGCGGGGGAATATTTGGATACACGTAAATTCAGACCAATGTCAACTACACATAAGATAGCTGCCCCCCTTATCCGGGGGCATATCTGGATACACGTAAATTCAGACCAATGTCAACTGCACATAAGATAGCTGCCCCCCTTATTCGGGGGCATATCTGGATACACGTAAATTCAGACCATTGTCAACTGCACATAAGATAGCTGCCCCCCTTATCCGGGGGCATATCTGGATACACGTAAATTCAGACCAATGTCAACTGCACATAAGATAGCTGCCCCCCCCCCTTATCCGGGGGCATATCTGGATACACGTAAATTCAGACCAATGTCAACTGCACATAAGATAGCTGCCCCCCTTATCCGGGGGCATATCGGGATACACGTAAATTGAGACCACTGTCAACTGCACATAAGATAGCTGCCCCCCTTATCCGGGGCATATCTGGATACACGTAAATTCAGACCAATGTCAACTGCACATAAGATAGCTGCCCCCCTTATCCGGGGGCATATCTGGATACACGTAAATTCAGACCATTGTCAACTGCACATAAGATAGCTGCGACCCTTATCCGGGGGCATATCTGGATACACGTAAATTCAGACCAATGTCAACTGCACATAAGATAGCTGCCCCCTTACCCGGGGGCATATTTGGATACACGTAAATTCAGACCAATGTCAACTGCACATAAGATAGCTGCCCCCTTATCCGGTCGCATATCTGGATACACGTAAATTCAGACCATTGTCAACTGCACATAAGATAGCTGCCCCCCTTATGCGGGGGAATATTTGGATACACGTAAATTCAGACCAATGTCAACTACACATAACATAGCTTCCCCCCCCCCCCACATCCGGGGCATATCAGCGTACACGTAAATTCAGACCAATGTCAACTAACGATTTCCCCTGTATCGCATCGCAAAATGCGACGTAATTTGGACAATCTGCGATGGAATTTCAAACAATGCATCGCAGATTGTGCGATACAAATTTCGACAGATTTATAAACATTTTTGAAACCATATTTACAAACCTTTCCCGAAATAACGTTTACATGTATATTTCCGACCAAAAAATATCAAGCTATCCGTCCCGGCTGGGTTTGTTGCCGTGTGTCCAGACCATGCCGGGGGGTACGTCTGTGCGACGTACGTGGTCAACGATGACTTCACGCCGACGCAACGGTGTTGATGCAATAGTAAACACGTGCACTTGTTTTACCTGTGTGCATCCGTACATGCAACTTTATTAAAGTTTGAAGACTAAAAGTGATTTCAGTTAATTTGTTTCCTGATTTCCTTTTCCTTTTTTATTTAATACTTTATATTTTAAAGAAAGTTACAGTTGCTTTAGAACCCATATCTATAGCACTGGCTCTTAGGCTGTGAACACTCATTTTTATGGGGTATACTATAGACGCGAAAGAAAAAAGTGCAGATCCTAGTCATATGAAACGTATTGAAATAAGTCACAATGAGGGTTGCGCTCAGATGATTTGCAAAAAGCATAGCTAGCTTTCATTAAACTGCAACTGGACGGATGAATAACTTTTGAATATGTCTGTTTTTAATAGAATATGCAGACCGCAACCCTCATCGTGACTTATTTCAATACGTTTCATATGACTATACTATAGACGCATTTTTGGAAATGCAACACAAACATGTAGGCTTGAAAGAAAAAAGTGCAGATCCTTTCTTGTATTTTTAGTCATATGAAACGTATTGAAATAAGTCACAACGAGGGTTGCGCTCGGATGATTTGCGAAAAGCATAGCTAGCTTTCAAACTGCAACTGGACGGATGAATAATTTTGAATATGTCTGTTTTTTAATAGAATATGCAGCCAAAACAAATCTGTGCAGCTTACCCCGCTACAACACTACATGTACTTATCTGGAACAACACACTATGTAAAATCACGGAGGAAGAGAACATTCCTCCATGATAAAATGAATGTTATTATGTTAGTTTTCTTTTCAAGGATTGATTTATTATTATTTAGGAGGATTAGATTATATTAACAGAAAAACAGGATCCGGGATGGAATTCACTGTTCTTTCTTTCCTATAGGATTTTCATCTGAGCATGCACATGTCTCTATACCCCCTTACATACACTGCACACAATTATACACAAAACCAACTCACACACACATGTATTGAATTGGATTACAGGCAGTGACCTCACGCTGTGTTGGCTACCGAGCGAGATTCAAACTAATTCGCCTTCAAACAAACCTTGGTTGAAGGTGCGAATTGAAGGGTGATTATTCTTGCTTAACTTTTTCTTTACAAACCCCACTCCTATGGGGTTGTCACATATGTAATGAGGACAAATCTGTACGAAAGTGTGTTCTTAATGCAAGCTTGATTATACCACAAAGTAAAGTTACACTCGGCGAAATTCACTTTGAAAAGCACCCGAACATGTCGCAGTCGATAATTTGCTTGTTTGCCTCTGTTTTAGCGATCGATATAATAAACAATTTAAAAAATGGACGGAGGACTAACTTTCATGAATGACTGCAATTTGGCGAAAATAGTTACACAGGAGTTTTTGTTACCACCTGTGGCTCAATTTCCGGACACTAACAATTATTATTTCTGGTAAAATTTGGACATTCATATTATGAGCCAAACGACAGAATGCCTTTAAAAAAACACCTTTACCACACTACATACATTTTTAAATTTGCTACACACAATTCACAGATTGCTATACAAAAAAATATTTTGCTATGCAAAATGTTTGAACGAAATCGTTCCCTGCTACACATAAAATAGCTGCCCCCCCCCCCTCCCCCTTATCCGGGGGCATATTTGGATACACGTACATTCAGATCAATGTCAACTGCACATAAGATAGCTGCCCCCCTTATCCGGTGGAATATTTAGATACACGTAAATTCAGACCAATGTCAACTACACATAACATAGCTTCCCCCCCCCCCCCCCATCCGGGGCATATCAGCGTACACGTAAATTCAGACCAATGTCAACTGCACATAAGATAGCTGCCCCCCTTATCCGGGGCATATTTGGATACACGTAAATTCAGACCAATGTCAACTGCACATAAGATAGCTGCCCCCCTTATCCGGGGGCATATCTGGATACACGTAAATTCAGACCAATGTCAACTGCACATAAGATAGCTGCCCCCCTTATCCGGGGGCATATCTGGATACACGTAAATTCAGACCAATGTCAACTGCACATAAGATAGCTGCCCCCCTTATGCGGGGGAATATTTGGATACACGTCAATTCAGACCATTGTCAACTGCACATAAGATAGCTGCCCCCCTTATCCGGGGGCATATCGGCGTACACGTAAATTCAGACCAATGTCAACTGCACATAAGATAGCTGCCCCCCTTATCCGGGGGCATATCTGGATACACGTAAATTCAGACCAATGTCAACTGCACATAAGATAGCTGCCCCCCTTATTCGGGGGCATATTTGGATACACGTAAATTCAGACCATTGTCAACTGCACATAAGATAGCTGCCCCCCTTATCCGGGGGCATATCTGGACACACGTAAATTCAGACCAATGTCAACTGCACATAAGATAGCTGCCCCCTTATCCGGGGGGCATATCTGGATACACGTAAATTCAGACCAATGTCAACTGCACATAAGATAGCTGCCCCCCTTATCCGGGGGTATATAATCGGGATACACGTAAATTCAGACCACTGTCAACTGCACATAAGATAGCTGCCCCCCCTTATCCGGGGGCATATCTGGATACACGTAAATTCAGACCAATGTCAACTGCACATAAGATAGCTGTTCCCCTTATCCGGGGGCATATTTGGATACACGTAAATTCAGACCAATGTCAACTGCACATAAGATAGCTGTTCCCCTTATCCGGGGGCATATTTGGATACACGTAAATTCAGACCAATGTCAACTGCACATAAGATAGCTGCCCCCCCTTATCCGGGGGCATATCTGGATACACGTAAATTCAGACCAATGTCAACTACACATAACATAGCTTCCCCCCCCCCCCCACATCCGGGGCATATCAGCGTACACGTAAATTCAGACCAATGTCAACTAACGATTTCCCCTGTATCGCATCGCAAAATGCGACGTAATTTGGACAATCTGCGATGGAATTTCAAACAATGCATCGCAGATTGTGCGATACAAATTTCGACAGATTTATAAACATTTTTGAAACCATATTTACAAACCTTTCCCGAAATAACGTTTACATGTATATTTCCGACCAAAAAATATCAAGCACATAACATATCAAGCACATAACATAGCTTCCCCCCTCCCCATCCGGGGCATATCAGCGTACACGTAAATTCAGACCAATGTCAACTACACATAAGATAGCTGCCCCCCTTATCCGGGGGCATATTTGGATACACGTAAATTCAGACCATTGTCAACTGCACATAAGATAGCTGCCCCCCCCCCCCTTATCCGGGGGCATATCTGGATACACGTAAATTCAGACCAATGTCAACTGCACATAAGATAGCTGTTCCCCTTATACGGGAGCATATCGGGATACACGTAAATTCAGACCAAATGTCAACTGCACATAAGATAGCTGCCCCCCTTATCCGGGGGCATATTTGGATACACGTAAATTCAGACCATTGTCAACTGCACATAAGATAGCGGCCCCCCCCCCCCTTATCCGGGGGCATATCGGGATACACGTAAATTCAGACCACTGTCAACTGCACATAAGATAGCTGCCCCCCTTATGCGGGGGAATATTTGGATACACGTAAATTCAGACCAATGTCAACTACACATAAGATAGCTGCCCCCCTTATCCGGGGGCATATCTGGATACACGTAAATTCAGACCAATGTCAACTGCACATAAGATAGCTGCCCCCTTATTCGGGGGCATATTTGGATACACGTAAATTCAGACCAATGTCAACTGCACATAAGATAGCTGCCCCCCTTATCCGGGGGCATATCTGGATACACGTAAATTCAGACCAATGTCAACTGCACATAAGATAGCTGCCCCCCCTTATCCGGGGGCATATCTGGATACACGTAAATTCAGACCAATGTCAACTGCACATAAGATAGCTGCCCCCCTTATCCGGGGGCATATCGGGATACACGTAAATTGAGACCACTGTCAACTGCACATAAGATAGCTGCCCCCCTTATCCGGGGGCATATCTGGATACACGTAAATTCAGACCATTGTCAACTGCACATAAGATAGCTGCGACCCTTATCCGGGGGCATATCTGGGTACACGTAAATTCAGACCAATGTCAACTGCACATAAGATAGCTGCCCCCTTACCCGGGGGCATATTTGGATACACGTAAATTCAGACCAATGTCAACTGCACATAAGATAGCTGCCCCCTTATCCGGTCGCATATCTGGATACACGTAAATTCAGACCATTGTCAACTGCACATAAGATAGCTGCCCCCCTTATGCGGGGGAATATTTGGATACACGTAAATTCAGACCAATGTCAACTACACATAACATAGCTTCCCCCCCCCCCCACATCCGGGGCATATCAGCGTACACGTAAATTCAGACCAATGTCAACTAACGATTTCTGTATCGCATCGCAAAATGCGACGTAATTTGGACAATCTGCGATGGAATTTCAAACAATGCATCGCAGATTGTGCGATACAATTTCGACAGATTTATAAACATTTTTGAAACCATATTTACAAACCTTTCCCGAAATAACGTTTACATGTATATTTCCGACCAAAAAATATCAAGCTATCCGTCCCGGCTGGGTTTGTTGCCGTGTGTCCAGACCATGCCGGGGGGTACGTCTGTGCGACGTACGTGGTCAACGATGACTTCACGCCGACGCAACGGTGTTGATGCAATAGTAAACACGTGCACTTGTTTTACCTGTGTGCATCCGTACATGCAACTTTATTAAAGTTTGAAGACTAAAAGTGATTTCAGTTAATTTGTTTCCTGATTTCCTTTTCCTTTTTTATTTAATACTTATATTTTAAAGAAAGTTACAGTTGCTTTAGAACCCATATCTATAGCACTGGCTCTTAGGCTGTGAACACTCATTTTTATGGGGTATACTATAGACGCGAAAGAAAAAGTGCAGATCCTAGTCATATGAAACGTATTGAAATAAGTCACAATGAGGGTTGCGCTCAGATGATTTGCAAAAAGCATAGCTAGCTTTCATTAAACTGCAACTGGACGGATGAATAACTTTTGAATATGTCTGTTTTTAATAGAATATGCAGACCGCAACCCTCATCGTGACTTATTTCAATACGTTTCATATGACTATACTATAGACGCATTTTTGGAAATGCAACACAAACATGTAGGCTTGAAAGAAAAAAGTGCAGATCCTTTCTTGTATTTTTAGTCATATGAAACGTATTGAAATAAGTCACAATGAGGGTTGCGCTCAGATGAGCATAGCTAGCTTTCAAACTGCAACTGGACGGATGAATAATTTTGAATATGTCTGTTTTTTAATAGAATATGCAGCCAAAACAAATCTGTGCAGCTTACCCCGCTACAACACTACATGTACTTATCTGGAACAACACACTATGTAAAATCACGGAGGAAGAGAACATTCCTCCATGATAAAATGAATGTTATTATGTTAGTTTTCTTTTCAAGGATTGATTTATTATTATTTAGGAGGATTAGATTATATTAACAGAAAAACAGGATCCGGGATGGAATTCACTGTTCTTTCTTTCCTATAGGATTTTCATCTGAGCATGCACATGTCTCTATACCCCCTTACATACACTGCACACAATTATACACAAAACCAACTCACACACACATGTATTGAATTGGATTACAGGCAGTGACCTCACGCTGTGTTGGCTACCGAGCGAGATTCAAACTAATTCGCCTTCAAACAAACCTTGGTTGAAGGTGCGAATTGAAGGGTGATTATTCTTGCTTAACTTTTTCTTTACAAACCCCACTCCTATGGGGTTGTCACATACGCTGTAATGAGGACAAATCTGTACGAAAGTGTGTTCTTAATGCAAGCTTGATTATACCACAAAGTAAAGTTACACTCGGCGAAATTCACTTTGAAAAGCACCCGAACATGTCGCAGTCGATAATTTGCTTGTTTGCCTCTGTTTTAGCGATCGATATAATAAACAATTTAAAAAATGGACGGAGGACTAACTTTCATGAATGACTGCAATTTGGCGAAAATAGTTACACAGGAGTTTTTGTTACCACCTGTGGCTCAATTTCCGGACACTAACAATTATTATTTCTGGTAAAATTTGGACATTCATATTATGAGCCAAACGACAGAATGCCTTTAAAAAAACACCTTTACCACACTACATACATTTTTAAATTTGCTACACACAATTCACAGATTGCTATAAAAAAATATTTTGCTATGCAAAATGTTTGAACGAAATCGTTCCCTGCTACACATAAAATAGCTGCCCCCCTTATCCGGGGGCATATTTGGATACACGTACATTCAGATCAATGTCAACTGCACATAAGATAGCTGCCCCCCTTATCCGGGGGAATATTTAGATACACGTAAATTCAGACCAATGTCAACTACACATAACATAGCTTCCCCATCCGGGGCATATCAGCGTACACGTAAATTCAGACCAATGTCAACTACACATAAGATAGCTGCCCCCCTTATCCGGGGGCATATTTGGATACACGTAAATTCAGACCATTGTCAACTGCACATAAGATAGCTGCCCCCCCCCCCCCTTATCCGGGGGCATATCTGGATACACGTAAATTCAGACCAATGTCAACTGCACATAAGATAGCTGTTCCCCTTATACGGGAGCATATCGGGATACACGTAAATTCAGACCAAATGTCAACTGCACATAAGATAGCTGCCCCCCTTATCCGGGGGCATATTTGGATACACGTAAATTCAGACCATTGTCAACTGCACATAAGATAGCTGCCCCCCTTATCCGGGGGCATATCGGGATACACGTAAATTCAGACCACTGTCAACTGCACATAAGATAGCTGCCCCCCTTATGCGGGGGAATATTTGGATACACGTAAATTCAGACCAATGTCAACTACACATAAGATAGCTGCCCCCCTTATCCGGGGGCATATTGGTATACACGTAAATTCAGACCATTGTCAACTGCACATAAGATAGCTGCCCCCTTATGCGGGGGCATATTGGTATACACGTAAATTCAGACCAATGTCAACTACACATAAGATAGCTGCCCCCCTTATCCGGGGGCATATTTGGATACACGTAAATTCAGACCAATGTCAACTACACATAAGATAGCTGCCCCACTTATCCGGGGGCATATCTGGATACACGTAAAGCAGACCAATGTCAACTACACATAAGATAGCTGCCCCCCTTATCCGGGGGCATATTGGGATACACGTAAATTCAGACCAATGTCAACTACACATATGATAGCTGCCCCCCTCCCCCTTATCCGGGGGCATATCGGCGTACACGTAAATTAAGACGTAATGTAAACTACACATAAGATGGCTTCCCCCTCCCCCCACATCCGGGGCATACCAGCGTACATATTTGGATACACGTAAATTCAGACCAATGCCAACTGCACATAAGATAGCTTCCCCCTAAAGATGGCTGCGTGTTTTATATGTTATGTATGTTTAGGTCAGTTAAGGTTTTATCCAAGGTGAACTTTCTGTTTTTAAAGAGTAAATTGGAAAACCAGGGCTACACCTTTAGAATACCTTTTGAAAACCTGGGTCCAATTTCATAAAGCATGTAACCAGCTGATTTGTTGCTTACTGTACGATTTCCATTTAATAAACGCTGCTAACCATAAGCGTAGGAAAACTTACGGGACGGTGTTGTTTGCAAATGAGTGCTTGGCAAAATTTCCTGCTATATTATTAAGCACAAAAGTTTGAAATTGGCCCCTTGTCTTTAATTTTGGGAGATGCTTTCCGAAGTTTGGGTTCACATTTCGGGAAATTTGGCTGAAATTCAGGAAATTGTGGCTTATTTCGGGGATAAAAGTGTCCCAAAATGAAAAATTTAAATTTAAGAAATGTTATCGCAATTTTCTGATATTTTACAAAATCCCCGGCCGTGTGTGTGTGTGTGTGGGGGGGGGAGCTAACCCCCTTTACATTTAGCTAACCCCACTCCCCTGAAGCCTCTCTAGCATTGTGTATGGCACTGATTCTTTGTTCAAATTGTGAAGAAAAAAAAGAAAAACAATTTTTTACGGTTATTTAGAGCTCGTAGTAATTTTGGCTTTAAATGGTTCATTAATGTCGATCGTTTATTTTAGATTGCTCTGCACTGAAATCAGTATCAGAAATTGATGGTCCTGTGGGTTCAATATTAATAACTGACATATGGAAACAAATTCGAGAGGATTAGTTTCCATGAGGCAAATGTCATAGAACATCTCAAAATTATCACAACATTCATTATTGATTTTATTTTCTTTCTCCAAGATTGTACATATTTTAAGGGTGTCCATCAAAGTGTTATTGTTATTTGTACCATAGTGTCAAAACTACGATATAATTCACAACGATCACTACAATAATAATGCCCATTTATCTGCTGTGAAGTTGTCGTATAGATTTGTTTCACTGATTCCCTCAGTCAAGTTTTAAAATCCAGTGAGACAAATCCAATGAAAATTTCAAACAAAGATACAACAAAATTGCACTAATAAAAAAACGAATTTGGGACTTCTTTCGGGACTTCTTTTGGGACGAAAAACAAACTAATAACCACCATTGTGTTCATAATTATGTTTTGTAGCGGCGTATAACTTTGTTTCAGTAGGGGTGAAATGGGTGAATAGAATAGTGATTTATTTATCATTGTCATTAAATAAAATACTATACCTGCAATACTAGTTTCAATCTTGTAGCTTACTACTTAGGACTATAAATTTGATACTAGTACCAGTCCTCCTGAGAAATATTGCCATCCAAAATGCTGTCTTTGTTTCGTGTTTTCGTGTAGAAAGTAAAATTGCAAGAATAAAGGAGAGTAAACGGAATGTCCGAGAGAGGGGAGATGAAGGAAGGGAAGGAATAATTAATGTATCGGAGTATAGGGCCTTCAATACATCAATAAATCCACCATACACAAAATTAAGAAAATGAACCATCCGGAACACCAGCTGCGATTTCTTGTTATGATAGACCGGGGGACGTGTCAGATTTATCTTATCTGACCCCTGAACTGTCCCCCTTTACTGCCCCACCCAACGGGTGACAGACAAACTCGCACATTGTACACTCACTGGCCAAAAGTATTGCAGCATGCTCAAAATAGCACTTTACAAGTAACAGGTGAGATGATAATTTAATCCGATTTCATCGATCGTGTATTACATAATTTCCGAGCAAGAACAGTAAAAAAGAACATTGACTTCAAAACACAGGCACTTTCAAGAAGTCTTAAGTAGTGTAAACAAAATAAAATAAATTATTGTAGCACAGTTCTCCAAACTGAACTTTGGGGATGTTGCAATACTTATGGCCAGTGAGTGTATATAGTTTTGCACATTATGCATGAGCCGTCCATCATGTTCACGTCTTGGTTCTGTACCATCGCTTACTGCAGGGTCTTTAATAGCATCACGGTGATAGCATTTAAAACTAGCCCGCCTTCTATAGTTGATTATGACCAACTTCCGTACCTTTAAATATAGTGCAAGCTTATGACTCGACCCCTTCCAACCCCCTTTTTTCAAAAATAAAATAATGCAGTTACTAGTTTCCCTGGCATCATTCCTCAGAAGAAAACCTCTCCACTAAAATAACTTTAAAAAAAAAAGTGCCCTGAACTACTACTGAGATGGCCATACATCCACAGTCTATAAAAGAAACGCCTCATATTTTCTACAACCCACCACTTTCCGCTCCCTCTCAACTTAAAAATATTTGTACCGCCAAAGTTTTCTGCAGCCTGCTCTATTTCGCTGAAATGGAAACCTAAAATCTACAATCATAATGGAAACCATTACAGGCCTGTTAAACTTTGTGAGTGCATACCAGTAATCATGTTCTGCCATCATAGTGTATGTCTTAATCCCTGAATAAAAGAGCTTGTGTTCGAGTGCACGCTCATTCAGAGTAACCAGAATATTTTTTGTTTGTGTTTTTGCAGGGGCAACCTCACTGCTAAATGATCCGTTTCGTTATTCCTTATGTCAGGAATTAAACTTTGATGTGGAACTATCGGACAATTGGGCATTTTTGCTGGTGCATGAAACATAAACCACAGTGTGGCTGTGAAAATCAGTGATTTTCCAGTCATCTTATGAATAAGGGAATGGCCTGCATGATATGTGAAGGAACGTGCTAAAAAATGTGAACCCTCATTCGTTTACACTGCACCAGCTCCAACTATCGTACGTCACACCATAGAGCAAGTCCTTGCTCTATGGTGACACACACCATAAAGACCAGACTGGTGATCCTTGCTCATGGTAATACTTAACAGGATACACCGGCAGATTGGATACAATTTACACCATCTGTTCTGTACATGTACATGTACAGCAGGGTGCGAGTGTGGTGGTTGGGGTTGACTCACACCTTCAAGATTGACATATGAACTGGACACTTTCTGTGGTCAGCCAGTAATGTTAGCAAGTGAAAATGATACCACCCAGGTTTATCTAGCAGAAGATCAGATGTGGTTGCAACTGATAGTGTAAAGGTGCTAATAACCTCCAGCGTGACATTAGACTGGGCTCGTTTCCCTAATGGTTGGGCCAATGTTGTGATTTTATCAGGGATATTAATTAGTTACTGTCACTACGAAGTATTATTTAAAAACTTACTCGAGAAATGACTCCGTCTGTAATGCCCAATTCCTACAGAAAACATGAATTGTTATGATGCATATATATAATAAGTTGCCGTCAGGGAGCATGTAACAGTTGTTTTTGTTTTGTTTTTTATTTGAGCGCCTATAGCGATGAAACATTCACAGGTTATTTTTATGATATATTTCTTGAAAACTAGATGGTTGAAGTGAACGTACATTACCAAATACCAATGTTGTACTTTCCCTTATATAATTCGTATCTCCTGTATTACAATGTCTGCCGTTTGCCTGGTAACTTACAACAGTTTTGTATTTTGTTTTTCTATATCCCCCCCTATATTTGGCGACCGTGACCGTTGGAAAATCGTGTCCAGTCAGACGCAATCACCTATCATAGTCCAAGTCCAATTATTATAGGTTCAGGTTTACGGTTATTGTATCTGATTGGACCTTTAATATCTCCTGGTGTTATCCAGGTGAATGTTAAGGAACTAATCCACTCAAACTTCTACAATGAATGCTATAAAACGAAGGGTAATTCTTTGATTGGAGTGCAGTGGCCCAGCGGTTTAGTGTATCGTATTATTTTGTGTTCTGATGGCTTAGTCATCAGGTTCGAATCCTGGTTGCGACAACAGTACTTCTAATAATAATAATAATAATGTATAGATTTATATAGCGCACGTATCCACCAACTAAGTGGCGCTCAAGGCGCATTATATTATTATCCCTGCTCATAAGGCTCATAAGGCTCATAAATCATTCCTGAAACCATCTCAGCTCCCTGGGGAGTATACAGCTCAATTGCTGCCATTTCTAGCGCATAGAGAGCAAACCATCTCTGCCTTCACAGGTACCCATTTAACCCCTGGGTGGAGAGAAGCAATTATGGTTAAGTGTCTTGCTCAAGGACACAGGTGTCACGGCTGGGGCTCGAACCCACACTCTGCTGCTGGCAACACCAGAACTTGAGTTCAGTGCGCTAGACCGCTCGGCCACGACAATCCACTTTACGTGCATTATACAACACACGGGACCTACGGCTTTACGTCCCATCCGAAGGACGAAGCAATTATGGTTAAGTACCTTGCTCAAGGATACAAGTGTCACGACCGGGGCTCGAACCCACTCCCTGCTGCTGGCAACACCAGAACTTGAGTTCGGTGCGCTAGACCGCTCGGCCACGACACTTTATCATAATTGCTTCTCTCCACCCAGTTGGTTGTTGTGTACTTTGAATTGCTTTAGAATGTATATGGGAGATGTGAAGAAAAGGAAGTTTCAATTCCTTACAGTTTCTTTATACAGTATATACTTATTGTTATGAAGACCTAGGAGCATTGATGTATAGTGCTTTTATATCTAGTCAAAATAAGTTTTGTTGTTACCTATCATGCTTACATCATGGAGGAAGGATTATTCAGTTTCCATGTATACTTTAAGCCATATAGCTGGAGTATCAGGCATGAAACAATAAGCCATTCATTCACTATATTATGTGGTCAGTGTGGCTCATTAGTATTCATGGTGTGTGCATGTGTTGGCTATGACTGTACAGCTTATACTATGGGAACATGTGTGACCCCATGCTGAGCCAGAGCCTTGATTCTGATAGCCAAGTATGTTTATGGTCCAGTAGTTTTGTGATGCACTAAAGTACATTGAGTGGAAGTAAACAATTAGAGTTATGAGTTTGCATTATTTTATATATAAGAACAAGAACTTCAATGACAAAAGTATGTTCATCATGCATCTGTGATTGAAAGGAATGAAATGTAGTAGAGTTAGCATTTACCTTTTAATGGTTTTTAATTTACAGTTTAGGTTTCCTAGAATGTCATTTCAATTGTTTTTGATCAAGATTTATTGTATATTCCATGTGATGTTCCGTTACCACCATTAAGAATAAAAATCTGAGAAGTTATCTTATTCAACTCCTGACTGTTCATATTTTATTCTTTCAGGGTCATCGGCCATTGAATCATTAATGTACCCCATGTATGGAGTGTCGTGGCCGAGCGGTCTAGCGCACCGAACTCAAGTTCTGGTGTTGCCAGCAGCAGGGTGTGGGTTCGAGCCCCGGTCGTGACACTTGTGTCCCTGAGCAAGGTACTTAACCATAATTGCTTCGTCCTTCGGATGGGACGTAAAGCCGTAGGTCCCGTGTGTTGTGTATTGCACGTAAAAAAGAATGCGCCTTGAGCACCACTTAGCTGGTGGATACGTGCGCTATATAAGTCCACACATTATTATTATTATTATTATTATGTAACTGCAGTTATTTGGCAGTCAGACTGAGTGTTCCTGTCCGACCAGATGACATACAATTACGCCCCTACAGTGATGAGTACCCTCAGCCCACCAGAGTACAATGTAAGTGGAACCATGCAGAGGATGAGCCAGTCATTACCAAACCAAGCCCAGTCTAATGTATACTTCTCGAACCCGGCTTTCCCGTGTTCGGCAATTACTAAGATCAAAGGCAGTGCTTGGTAGTTTATGGACTACAAAAAGACACGGCCCTCTAGAGGGTCATGAATCAGATCAACTATAGGTTTTGGTTTTCCCAAGTGAGGTTGTCACTGACTACATTCTAACTGTACACTGCACCACCAACAACCTGACAGCGCGTGCGCAGTGGTGGTATAGGTCGATGGTTATGGGAATACCAGGCGCTCGCTGATAGCAGTAATTGGATAGCTCTGAAACCCCGGGAAGTTTAAACTCCTTCTGTGTCCTTAGGGTATAGGACTTTAGTAACCCCGAGGTACAAACTCTGCCAAGCTGTCAAGGTCAGTCCAAGTTTCTCTCCAGCCAGTGCAGCAGAGATTGCCCTGCCCTGGCCTGCACTGCGATATGTAACTCATGGCCAATACGGGTCAATTTGGTTGGCCCAACTGCCACACATTCTATCTTTGTTTGAAAACCATAAGTTTTTTTTTTAAATGTTGAACACTGTTTTCGTTTCCTGGGTTACAAAAGAAAGGAAAATATGGATGGACCTGATTTACAATAAACGGTATTGTTGCACTCTTAATACTAAAGTGTAAAATCAACCTTTTAACAGTTCGGTGAGTGACAACACTTTATTAAGTTAAATTTAGTTCAAAGGATGTGTTGAAAGTGTTGAATTAACACGGAGTCAAGTGTTAATTTAACACTTGTGAAAGTTCAATCCAACTGTATAAAGAGTTGTCACTGATCGAACATTTTAAGATGTTGATTCAAAACTAGTTTAAGAGTGTGTTCAGCAAGAAGTAAAAGGTGAAATGGTGAAGGAATTGAATTAGAAAAATCATAGTTTAAAAAAAGTAGACAATATAATTATGCCTATTTCATCGAATTTTTACCAACATTTATTTAACAGCAATTGAGGAATAATTTTTGAAAACAAATTATGTTACGACACATATGAACTCCCCACTGAAAGTGCCGAAAAAACTACAAAATTGAATTTGTCTAGTCACTGTAAGCATGGACAAATTAAGGGTGACACTTTAAATTGTCCGTGCTTTAAGTGAGTAGGTCCAAGTCTAACTATAGCTACTGCAGCTATACTCATAGCCAGTCCTGAGTGCAAAAGTGATATTTCCAGCAGAGATATGTGCGAACCCCTGTTAGCCAATATTGGAGACACCAACAGAAGTGACCAACTTAAGAAAATAAAATGACGAACTACATACGCAATATAATGAAAACATTTCGAAGATGCCAAGCTGGAGAAACAGATATGACGAACCAAATCGATAAAGCTATAATGCTGAGGTGAAAACCTTAAAGGGTAAAATTGAAGATCAACATAAAAGAAATAATTATAAAACCGTAGGAAAATCTGTTGACACTTTCCCCATCAATGAAACTTAAAAACAATGCTTCAATTTTATGACGTGTTTGGAGAAAGCTGCTTTCGGTATCTGTAAATAAGCGATGTTTAAATGAATGCCTGTAGTATTACAACAATGCTGAGAAAGATTCTAATGAACTTAGCATTGGACATATAAAATCTACCTTGACTAAACTAAACCCACCACTATTATAGACTTTAATTAGTTATATTGGAGTACACATAAAGCACTGGACCTGCGGAATTTTTCATATTCATATTAACGTTGATTTTATTGTTGTTCCCAGAGGATAGCAATTAAATTTTAACAGAGGCTTTCCAACTCAAATTCGGGCGACAATTGAACATTCAAATTCGTTTTCGTGCGTTCGTATTCAAGCAATTTTGTTCAATATGTAGAGCCCTGTATTTAGCAAAGAGTTTTCCACCCCCTAAAATTTTAAGAGCCTATACATTAACTCCCTGTTTAATCAACAGCCATTCTCCACAGACCCCCAGCGAGGCAACAGTATAGTGGTTTGATGTGGTTGTGTGTTCCCTCATGTGTACAGCCAGTCATATACTGGATGACTGTTAGTGAGTTAACACATTAAACTATTATCAGTTCACTATTAGTGGTTCTCATCCATTTTTCAGGTATGTGGATTTTCCTTTATCAATTTAACATTTGCATGACATATAGATCAACTAGGGATAACTTTAGTTTACTTTCAGCCTATTTAAAGTAATCATTTAATACTTTAAACTTCGGTGAATCTTTTAATGAACTTTGTGCTTTAATCACTATTGTGTAGACCTTGCTTAAAGTTTTATAAAAGTATTGTTTTTATTCATTGATTATTTCCTTTTCTGATATTGCTTGAAGTATCATCTTTCAGTGTTAGGAAGATTAGACTTTGTAGAATTTATTGATACCTAGAATTTGGTTGATGACTTTTCTCAATAAGGTGTATTTGGAGTTAGAAAAGTCATGGTAGTTTTAGTTTTATAAGTTCAGTGGTACCATTTCTATTGCATATTACAGCTAGCATGGCTAGGTATAGAACACAGCCTCGATCATGGTCTGAGACCAGGCCTGTAGTCTATGTGGCAACACCACATCTGAGGGTAATTAACTCTAACCCCTTGCGCTATGGTCAGTACTTGGTAGTGGTGGAAATAAGGTATCAAGTGCAGTCCTGTGTGAGTTGTGTTATGTGAAAATAGGGATAGGCAATAGTCTCTCAAGGTTTTTCAAGTTCATGTTTTTCTTTATTCCTTTATCTTATGTGTTTCTTTAAGTTGATTTACAAAGAAAGTGGAGTTAAATAAGACTGTGTTCCGAGTATAAGTAGTGATGAAGTCACACTTAGGGCATGGTTAGTTTGGATGTTTAACTCAAGTACAAGGACTTGTTAAAGGAAAGGTGTTATGATTTAGTTAACATCATATATGTTTGGTTAAGGCAGAAAAAGTTATTATTCTTATTGTTTACATTTTTACTGTTATTATTGCTAAGACATTTTCATGTATTTTAGAGAGTTTTGATAATAGACTAGCCAAGTCTTTTGAGTCTATTTCTGTGCATAACTGATGTAATGTAAACATAGATATACTGGATGACTGTTAGTGAGTTAACACATTAAACTATTATCAGTTCACTATTAGTGGTTGTTCTCATGCATTTTTCAGATTCTACGTGTATGGTATTCTAATGTAACAAGTGACAAGTGTTACAAATTTGGCGATCTTGCCAGGACTGTCCACGAGGCGGGCCCCACGCCGGTCCGGGCTCGCCCGGCGCCGGAGGCTCGGGAGCCGGCGCGCCGGCGGACGGGGACCCCTGCCCGCCCGCGCCGCACCCTCCGGACACCGCTGGGCGCCGACCGCGGCCCGCGCCGCCTTGCGGCGGGCGATGTTGTATCTTCTCCGGAACAACAGATCCAACCTAGTCGGAACAGGACCCTCACCACCAAGACAACCCTCCGACCAGTCCTTGAGAGCCAACATCTACAGGCAAACAGTGAGGATGAGGAAGAGGAGGATGATGACGTCATTGTTATTCACCCACCAACAGCTGACGCAATGCCTGAAGATGAAGTCACCAGTGTGTCCCCCACGGTACCTGATGTGAACATCACCAGTACACCACCAGTAGTCCACTCAGTGCCCGACACTGTACCCCCTCAACAAGCAGCTACGGCTCCTGCTGAGATGGTTGTGGAAAACCCTAGCAACAGAGGCACCAGAGGTAGCTGAGGATCCTGACCCACATCAGTCTCCGGATGCTGGGTGATAGTGATGATTCTCTACCCGACCCCAGCGACAGACACCCCCAAAGCGTTTGGTGTATGATCACCTTTGGCGTACAGTGGTGAGTTCCCAAGTAACTGCGATGCAATTACCTCACATGGTACCCCAGTTCAGTATCAGCCAACCAGTCTACCTGGACCTGCGGTCCAGAATCTGCCGTCCCAGTCCCATAGGTATCCACTACCCCAGATGCACACAGGCTGGCCTCCCAGTGGCTGCATACAACACAACAGGCAAGCGTGAACCAGTATCTCCTTCATCACCGGTTGCCCATATGGACAAAGCTCCTGTGTGTAGGAACGCTACAGTGTGTGAACGACACTAGCTGCAGAGTTACCTAGCGGTATGAAGTTAGTGATGTGTGTAAGATAGATGAACCACGCGTGTATCAGAGAACGATGCTACTTGGTCTATAGATGAAAGATGTCTGTCTTCAGCTACAGGACACAGCCCAGCATGTTGCTCTTACAGATTTGATAGATACACAAGGTGTACGGGAATACAACCCTACTACTGCACTACAGCAGTCTCAGTCATCTTCCGGTAAGTCTCTTGGACTGATGAAGGATGGATGTCCCTGGAGCCTGATCACCTTCAGTGATACCTTCACCCGGCAGCCTGATGAAGAGTAAGGGAACCTCATCGGGTCCGTCAGAGGACAATTCCTCAAAGATGAACTGCAGGAACCCTTTTAAGTAGTGGTTACGCTAGATGGTACTTTAAGCTGAACCGTAAACATAGACATTTTTTCTATGGCTACCTTTACTGTGTAAATGTTGGGACAACATTTATTTTTAGGAGTGTGTAGAGCCCTGTATTGTAAAAAGGTTTTCACCCCTAAAATTTTAAGAGCCTATACATTAACCCTTGTTTAATCAACAGCCATTCTCCACAGACCCCCAGCGAGGCAACAGTATAGTGGTTTGATGTGGTTGTGTGTTCCCTCATGTACAGCCAGTCATATACTGGATGACTGTTAGTGAGTTAACACATTAAACTATTATCAGTTCACTATTAGTGGTTGTTCTCATCCATTTTTTCAGGTATGTGGATTTTCGCTTATCAATTTAACATTTTGCATGACATATAGATCAACTAGGGATAACTTTGGTTTACTTTCAGCCTATTTAAAGTAATCATTTAATACTTTAAACTTCGGTGAATCTTTTAATGAACTTTGTGCTTTAATCACTATTGTGTAGACCTTGCTTAAAGTTTTATAAAAGTATTGTTTTTATTCATTGATTATTTCCTTTTCTGATATTGCTTGAAGTATCATCTTTCAGTGTTAGGAAGATTAGACTTTGTAGAATTTATTGATACCTAGAATTTGGTTGATGACTTTTCTCAATAAGGTGTATTTGGAGTTAGAAAAGTCATGGTAGTTTTAGTTTTATAAGTTCAGTGGTACCATTTCTATTGCATATTACAGCTAGCATGGCTAGGTTACGTAGGTATAGAACACAGCCTCGATCATGGTCTGAGACCAGGCCTGTAGTCTATGTGGCAACACCACATCTGAGGGTAATTAACTCTAACCCCTTGCGCTATGGTCAGTACTTGGTAGTGGTGGAAATAAGGTATCAAGTGCAGTCCTGTGTGAGTTGTGTTATGTGAAAATAGGGATAGGCAATAGTATCTCAAGGTTTTTCAAGTTCATGTTTTTCTTTATTCCTTTATCTTATGTGTTTCTTTAAGTTGGTTTACAAAGAAAGTGGAGTTAAATAAGACTGTGTTCCGAGTATAAGTAGTGATGAAGTCACACTTAGGGCATAAATGGTTAGTTTGGATGTTTAACTCAAGTACAAGGACTTGTTAAAGGAAAGGTGTTATGATTTAGTTAACATCATATATGTTTGGTTAAGGCAGAACAAGTTATTATTCTTATTGTTTACATTTTTACTGTTATTATTGCTAAGACATTTTCATGTATTTTAGAGAGTTTTGATAATAGACTAGCCAAGTCTTTTGAGTATAACTGATGCATAACTGATGTAATGTAAACATAGATATACTGGATGACTGTTAGTGAGTTAACCGTTAAACTATTATCAGTTCACTATTAGTGGTTGTTCTCATGCATTTTTCAGATTCTACGTGTATGGTATTCTAATGTGACAAGTGTTACAAATATCCTTTATTTTTGTTTACCAAGTCCAATATGTTAAGATCATTAAGGTTTATGCCTTCAGCTGAGTGAAATTGCAACTTTCTTAGTATCTATATCAATTGTTAGTACTAGTAGGTATATTTGTGCTAAATCCACTATCAATTCTGTCGATACCGTGTGTTGCCAACACAGTGTGTATATCGTCTATTCAGGCCATAGGATAATTGATATGTGATCACTGTGCACTACCATTGCCCAATGTATGGCCCTGGGTGAGTTGTTACATTCCAAGTTTCTGGTAAGTCATTAACTCCAGACCCATGGTCTGCTTCGGACCTTATTTTGGTAGCTCATGAGTATGTTTGGACTAGCCAGAGATTTAAGTGTTTTGGGACTGGTAGAAGCGGTAGCGAAGCTTGAATTGCCTTCACGTTACTGAGATAATTTATTTCGGGTACAAGGGTTTTTTTTCATGGAAACACAGAATACAACGATAAAATATCTCAGTCAGGGAACGATTTCGTTCAAACATTTTGCATAGCAAAACTGCGATGCAAAAAATGAATTTGCATAGCAAAATAATTTTTTGTATAACAATTTAATGAATTTGTGTAAAAATTTAAAACTTAAAATTACAGTATGTAGTGTGCATAGGTAAAGATGTTTGGTAAAGGTGTTTTTTTTTAAGGCGTTACTGTCGTTTGGCTCATAATATGAATGTCCAAATTTTACCAGAAATAATAATTTTTAGTGTCCGGAAATTGAGCCACAGGTGGTAAAAAAAACCTCCTGTGTAACTATTTTCGCCAAATTGCAGTCATTCATGAAAGTTAGTCCTCCGTCCATTTTCTTTTTTGTTTACATTATTATATCGATCGCTAAAACAGAGGCAAAAAACAAATTACCGACTGCGACATGTTCGGGTGCTTTTCAAAGTGAATTTCGCTGAGTGTAACTTTACTTTGTGGTATAATCAAGCTTTGTCCTCTATTACAGTCCTCTATTACATGTGTTAAGCAAGTTAATCACCCTTCAATTCGCACCTTCACCCAAGGTTGTTTGAAGGCGAATTAGTTTGAATCTCGCTCAGTAGCCAACACAGCGTGAGGTCACTGCCTGTAATCCAATGCAATACATGTGTGTGTGAGTTGGTTTTGTGTATAAGAGTGTGCAGTGTATGTAAGGGGTATAGAGACATGTGCATGCTCAGATGAAAATCCTATAGGAAAAAAAGTGATGAATTCCAATTCCCGGATCCTGTTTTTCTGTTAATATAATCTAATCCTCTAAATAATAATAAATCAATCATGAAAAAAAAACACATAATATTTACATTCATTAACATTCATTTTATCATGGAGGAATGTTCTCATTCTCCGTGATTTACATAGTGTGTTGTTCCAGATAAGTACATGTAGTGTTGGCAGGGGTAAGCTGCACAATTTGTTTTGGCTGCATATTCTATTTAAAAAAACAGACATATTCAAAATTACTCATCCGTCCAGTTGCAGTTTGAAAGTTTTGCAAATCATCAGAGCGCAACCCTCATTGTGACTTATTTCAATACGTTTCATATGTCTAAAAATACAAGAAAGGATCTGCACTATTTTCTTTCACGCCTCCATGTTGTTGTTGCATTTCCAAAATATGCGTATATAGTATAGTCATATGAAACGTATGGAAATAAGTCGCAATGAGGGTTGCGGTCTGCATATTCTATTAAAAAAGTTATTCAAAGTTATTCATCCGTCCAGTTGCGGTTTGAAAGCTAGCTATGCTGCTTTTGCTAACCATCTGAGCGCAACCCTCATTGTGACTTATTTCAATACGTTTCATATGACTAAAATTACAAGAAAAGGATCTGCATTTTTTCTTTCAATCCTACATTCCTGTGTTGTATTTTAAAAATAGCCGTCTATAGTATACCCATAAAAAGTGTTCACAGCCAAGTGAGGCCAGTGCTTTAATAGATGGGTTCCTAAAGCAGCAACTGTAACTTTCTTTAAAATATAAGTATTAAATAAAAGGAAAAACGAAATCGAAACAAATTAACTGAAATCGCTTTTTAGTCTTCAAACCTTAGGGAAATCTTTATTTTCTCTGAACCCCTTTTGCAAATTCACCGTTTCCTTTGAATATGCGGCCAAAACAAATCTGTGCAGCTTAACCCCGCTAGCAACACCCTCCAGCAGCAACTTAAGCAGCATTTTCCAGAAGGTCCGGCGGCATCTCTCCTGAGGACGATCAGAGCATACTGATCGAAACGTCGAGTTGTACCCCAGTTCTTTCAGAACTAGTACTACTCAATTGAGATGTCACCGCAATTAGTCTTACTAATGTTAGTTTTCTTTTCAAGGATTGATTTATTATTATTTAGGAGCATTAGATATTATATTAACACTATAACAGGATCCGGGATGGATTCACTGTTCTTTCTTTCTATAGGATCTTCATCGAGCATGCACCGTCTCTATACCTTACATATACTGTACACAAAAAAACTCACACACATGTATTGCAAATGTGGATTACAGGCGTGACATCACGCTGTGTTGGCTGGCACAAATTCAAACTCGCCTTCAAACAAACCTTGGGTGAAGGTTAAAATTGAAGGGTGATTAACTTGGCCTTTTCTTTACAAACCTCACTCCTATGGGTTGTCACGCCACACTGTAATAGAGGACCAATCTGTACGTGTGTTCTTAATGTGATTTTGATTATTAAAAATTTGTCAGGAAAATGAGCGGTTTGAAAGCGCGATCGTATTGTGTGAAATGATTCTAAATTTACCACTACATTATATGTATATAAATGAATGCTCATTTTGTTAATTTTCAAAAACTTTTATTATAAAACGAAGTTAGTAACGTTTCTAGAGTTCCTTTGTTGAATACGGCCGTAGTGATCGTATGAAAGCGCACATGTGAACTGAACACGGTATTATTGTGTCTAGGGGTGGCTCAATTGCTCAATGTTCCAACCCCCAAACTCAGGAGAAGAAAAAATAAACACGTGCGAAGCTAAAAAAAACTGGGCGGTTGTTGCGTGTTTTCCATTTCGGGAATTTCACCCGTAGTTAATTCATCAGCAGAAAAATATTGCATGCACATATAATTTTAGACATTGCGGATAAAACCTTTACGGATTGCTGGGAAGTTACATGTACGGATGCACATAGGTAAAACAAGCGCACGTGTTCACTCACTATTGCATCAACACCGTTGCGTCGGTGTGAAGTCATTGTTAACCACGTACGTCGCACGGACGTACCCCCTGGCATGGTCTGGACACACGGAAACAAACCCAGTCGGGACGGATAGCTTGATATTTTTTAGTCGGAAATATACATGTAAACGTTATTTCGGGAAAGGTTTGTGAATATGGTTTCAAAAATGTTTATAAATCTGTCGAAATCCTTTGTGTCATAAATCTGCGACGATGCAAAATGTTTGAAATTCCATCTGTCAGATTGTCCAAATTACATCCGCATGTTTGCGATGCGATACAGAAATCGTTCACTGCTCAGAAATACATAATATTTATTTAAAAAGAAATGTGGAATTCATTGAGGATAAATTATCCTCAGATATTGCAGGTAAATGTGAAGGTAATTCAAGCTTCGTAAAGAGGCTTGTCAGTTTTTTAGTTGTTGGTTTGATTATAGTGATAGCTGGAGGAAACTCTTGTTTTTCTTTGTTTAAAGAACTCATGATGTTTTAAATGTGAAACCTTATCTCAGCTTTATCTCTAAGAATTTTGTGTTCTTCTTTTGGAGCTAAACTGCGAATAATCGACTATTATAATTTATTATTAACTCTTTTGAAAGTATCGTTCCTTTTTACAATTGATTTATGCATTTTACAGTTATTTTTGTTGTTTACGATATTATTGTTACTATTTTCCTATTCTCTAGTAATGCACCAACCTTTTTTTTAATTTTGTGATTAATAAATCTCATCGCACTTGTAGAAAAGAACCTCATGTGTCACATACACATTTTACAAATGAGGGGTTAAATACAGGTTTTCCCAGGGTCAATTTCGGCAAATAAAGCAGCCCAATTTCGCTTTCGCCATACATTATTAAAGCTGTCTCTCCAGTTGTTGTTGTTTTCGAACTAAAGAATCCAAGTATTCAATTTCATTTCAGGTGTATGCGAATTGATTTAGCTTATTATGATTTCAATTTAGCATATACGTCGTTGTTTTTTAGTAATGCATTCTTCATCCAATTTAGAAAGAGTTAGTTGGGACTGGAAATTGTCACTGAAAATATTATTTTCATTTTTTCGTATAACGAACGATCTAATTTCGCAATAAAATGAGAATTCCCAAAAAATACGAGAAACGAATGCAAATAAATAGATTACGGTATGATTGTACAAGACAACAACCTAATACGTTTCATTATGTTTACTTTTAATTCAAAAATAATTTTTGTTTACTTTATTCATGTTGCATTTTTCACGTACACTATGGCCAATCTGTCTTACACTTTCTCTGATTAGAATCTTTATTGGTTTTCTGACCTGTTATTTATGTTTATATTGGACTGTTTCATAAACCTGTTTTTATTGTTTGTGTGTCTTTGTAATATATTGATTTTATGGTGGTTTCTTACTATGTCCATTCTGTTCATTAGTTGAACTTGAGTTTTATACCTTAAAAAATCTATATGAGCAAGTTTAACAAAGTGTCAGTTAAGTTGCACTTTAAATTACATAGAAATGCCTACCCAAAATATAAATGAATTTGAATGACTAAATAAGCACCGCGAATGAGTGAATGCTGTTAAAAGGTGGATTGTTAAATTGGATGGTTATTAAATTT
>CM055835.1:16526885-16559893 GCA_029582265.1 Zoroaster sp. YZ-2022 | reverse complement strand
GTTCGGATCGACCCGTCTGCGGGAACCGCGAGCCAGCGTGCAGGGACTCGTCCTCTCGGCCGGGAGCCACGGCCCGACCCGGGGCCCGAACCCCACGGTGTTTCTTCGACAAGTTTTCAACGCAAATTGGATAGAGGTGTTCCGTACTACCAACGGGGTCGGTGTTACGTCTACTATAGGGGGTAGGTAGTCCTGAAGCCCGAAATAGGAAAAATTTCACCGGCCAGCGGACGGGATCCGACTATGGGACGGGCTCGAGGCGGATGGCGGTCGGCCCCCGCCGCCAGCTGGGAGACGTCGGGAAGGCCCCGACGGTGTCCTCCAGTAGCAGCGGGCGCCGGCTCGGGCCCCGCCGTGGCTCCCGGCCGAGAGGACGAGTCCCTGCACGCTGGCTCGCGGTCCCCGCAGACGGGTCGACCCGAACGCAGCAGCGGGCACCGCCCGTGCTCCTCGGGCGAGAGGGGTAGTGCCTGCACGCTGGCTGCTGTCCCCGCAGACGGGTCGACCCGAAGTCGGAGTCCGCGGGGCGAACTCTCGCCCGAGGAGCACGGGCGGTGCCCGCTGCTGCGTTCGGCTCGACGCGTCTGCGGGGAACGCGAGCCAGCGTGTAGGGACTCGTCCTCTCGGCCGGGAGCCACGGCCCGAACCGGGGCCCGAACCCTACGGTGTTTCTTCGACAAGTTTTCAACGCAAATTGGATAGAGGTGTTCCGTACTACCAACGCTTTGGGTGGTCCTCGAGCCCGAAATAGGAAAAATTTCACAGGCCAGCGGACGGGACCCGACTCTCGGACGGGCTCGAGGGGGATGGCGGTCGGCCCCCGCCGCCAGCTGGGAGACGTCGGGAAGGCCCCCTCGGTGTCCTCCAGTAGCAGCGGGCGCCGGCTCGGGCCTCGCCGTGTCTCCCGGCCGAGAGGACGAGTCCCTGCACGCTGGCTCGCGGTCCCCGCAGACGGGTCGACCCGAACGCAGGAGCGGGCACCGCCCGTGCTCCTCGAGCGAGAGGAGGAGTCCTTGCACGCTGGCCCGCTGTTCCCGCAGACGGGTCGACCCGAAGTCGGAGTACGAGGGCGACCTCTCGCCCGAGGAGCACGGGCGGTGCCCGCTGCTGCGTTCGGGTCGACCCGTCTGCGGGGACCGCGAGCCAGCGTGCAGGGACTCGTCCTCTCGGCCGGGAGCCACGGCCCGAGCCGGGGCCCAAACCCCACGGTGTTTCTTCGACAAGTTTTCAACGTAAATCGGATAGAGGTGTTCCGAACTACCAACGGGGTGGGTGTTACGTCTACTATAGGGGGTAGGTAGTTCTCGAGCCCGAAATAGGAAACATTTCACCGGCCAGCGGACGGGACCCGACTATGGGACGGGCTCGAGGGGGATGGCGGTCGGCCCCCGCCGCCAGCTGGGAGACGTCGGGAAGGCCCCGACAGTGTCCTCCAGTAGCAGCAGGCGCCGGCTCGGGCCCCGCCATGGCTCCCGGCCGAGAGGACGAGTCCCTACACGCTGGCTCGCGGTCCCCGCAGACGGGTCGACCCGAACGCAGCAGCGGGCACCGCTTGTGCTCCTCGGGCGAGAGGAGGAGTCCTTGCCCGCTGGCCCGCTGTCCCCGCAGACTGGTCGACCCGAAGTCGTAGTCCGAGGGGAGACCTCTCGCCCGAAGAGCACGGGCGGTGCCCGCTGCTGCGTTCGGGTGGACCCGTCTGCGGGGACCGCGTGCCAGCGTGCAGGGACTCGTCCTCTCGGACGGGAGCCACGGCCCGAGCCGGGGCCCGAACCCCACGGTGTTTCTTCGACAAGTCTTCAACACAAATTGGAGTCCGAGGGCCGACCTCTCGCCCGAGGAGCACGGGCGGTGCGCGCTGCTACGTTCGGGTCGACCCGTCTGCGGGGACCGCGTGCCACCGTGCAGGGACTCGTCCTCTCGGCCGGGAGCCACGGCCCGAGCCGGGGCCCGAACCCCACGGTGTTTCTTCGACAAGTGTTCAACACAAATTGGAGTCCGAGGGCCGACCTCTCGCCCGAGGAGCACGGGCGGTTCCCGCTGCTGCGTTCGGGTCGACCCGTCTGCGGGAACCGCGAGCCAGCGTGCAAGGACTCGTCCGGGAGCCACGGCCCGAGCCGAAGCCCGAATCCCACGGTGTTTCTTCGACAAGTTTTCAACGGAAATTGTATGGAGGTGTTCCGTACTACCAACGGGGTGGGTGTTACGTCTACTATAGGGGGTAGGTAGTCCTCGAGCCCGAAATAGGAAACATTTCAGAGTCCAGCGGACGGGAACCGACTCTGGGACGGGCTCGAGGGGGATGGCGGTCGGCCCCCGCCGCCAGCTGGGAGACGTCGGGAGTGCCCCGCGGGATCCTCCAGTAGCAGCGGGCGCCGGCTCGGGCACGGCCGTGGCTCCCGGCCGAGAAGACGAGTCCCTGCACGCTGGCTCGCGGTCCCCGCAGACGGGTCGACCCGAACGCAGCAGCGGGCACCGCCCGTGCTCCTCGGGCGAGAGGAGTAGTCCCTGCATGCTGGCCCGCAGTCCCCGCAGACGGGTAGACCCCAACTCGGAGTCCGATGTGCCACCCCTAGCCCGCGGAGCCAGGGCGGTGCCCGCTGCTGGCCGTTCGGGTCTACCCGTCTGCGGGGACAGCGATCCAGCGTGCAGGGTCTCGTCCTCTCGGCCGGGAGCCACGGCCCGAGCCGGGGCCCGAACCCCACGGTGTTTCTTCGACAAGTTTTCAACGCAAATTGGATAGAGGTGTTCGGTTCTACCAACGGGGTGGGTGTTACGTCTACTATAGGGGTAGGTGGACCTCGAGCCCGAAATCGGAACAATTTCAGAGTCGAGCGTCCGGGACCCGACTCTGGGACAGGCTCGAGGGGGATGCCGAACGCAGCAGCGGGCACCGCCCGTGCTCCTCGGGCGAGAGCAGTAGTCCCTGCGTGGACTGCGAGCCAGCGTGCAGGGACTCATCCTCTCGGCCGGGAGCCACGGTCCGAGCCGGGTGCCGAACCCCACGGTGTTTCTTCGACAAGTTTTCAACGCAAATTGGATGGAGGTGTTCCGTACTACCAACGGGGTGGGTGTTACGTCAACTATAGTGGGTAGGTAGTCCTCGAGCCCCAAATCGGAACAATTTCAGAGTCGAGCGGACGGGACCCGACTCTGGGACGGGTTCGAGGGGGATGCCGAACGCAGCAGCGGGCACCGCAAGTGCTCCTCGGGCGAGAGGAGTAGTCCCTGCACGCTCGCCCGCTGTCCCCGCAGACGGGTCGACCCGAAGTCGGAGTCCGAGGGGCGACCTCTCGCCCGAGGAGCACGGGCGGTGCCCGCTGCTGCGTTCGGGTCGACCCGTCTGCGGGGACTGCGAGCCAGCGTGCAGGGACTCTTCCTCTCGGCCGGGAGCCACGGCCCGAGCCGGGTGCCGAACCCCACGGTGTTTCTTCGACAAGTTTTCAACGCAAATTGGATGGAGGTGTTCCGTACTACCAACGGGGTTGGTGTTACGTCTACTGCAGGGGGTAGGTAGTCCTCGAGCCCGAAATAGGAAAAATTTCAGAGTCCAGCGGACGGGACCCGACTCTGGGCACGGCTGTCTCATTAACGTGTATTGTGCATAATAAAGTTACAACAAACGCATGTTTGTTTTTCATTACTCCAGTGGAATACCATGACGTCATGCATAAACATGTCAGCCTCTATAGTCCATAAAGTTTACATGAATGGATCATGAATTGACCCGCTTTGAAAATGTTATGATTGTATTTGAAGTAAAATGAAACATGTTTTCTCACTTATATGAAATGTTCTTTCAAATGTTGTATTTGTTCTGACTAAAAGATATACACTTTAAAAAAAATAACGATTTTCATTGTCTGCCTACTTAACGTTCATGTTGAAATTATACCCTTCAAATATGCTCTTTTTTAACATCGGCAGAATTTTTCATTCATACTTCTACATTTCCATTAGTGAGATTAAATGTTTTTACAAGTATTTTTCCAAATATTATTCCTGGGACAAAACTTTTTACAAGTTTTTATAAGATTTTGTTTAAGTTGAGTGTCGGTCTTTTCGCGGGGTTTGAAGTCTTTGTGACGTGCACAAACAAATAGGAATTTACATACAGCGCGCGTGTGCGGGATTATACGTGTAATATACTGATGTCTATGTACGCGTCGCGCCTCATTTGTATGTGTGCGTGTGAGCGACGCGGTGGACATTGTGAAATGTTACGGGAAATCACCGAGTATGTTACCTTGTTTTCCACATTCCTGTTTATCTGGAGATGAGTTTTGATTTTCATTAAAAAAAATGCTCTGACAAAGCTCTGCAGAATTATGGTAATAGACTGATTAAAGCTACATGAAAATGGATAAGATGAGCAAGTGTTCAGACTTCAGAGAGGCATTTTCTATAATTATTTGGTGGGAGAACATGGGACCACAATTCTAAGCAACACCATCAAATATTCTATTATTATTATTATTATTTATTCGGTTAAAATACAACAATCATACAAAGAATAAATGAGAAATGAACATCGTAATTATATATAAACGTTAAACTTGACAGGGCCAAGATAAGCAGCATAATATTTTTAACTATTCAGATCGCAGGAAGGCCTTTTTTCAAAAGATGTGTTTGGTTGGAGTATATTGGACGACATTGTCTGATCAACATCCATCAATTATTTTATTGTCATTATTTATTTGGCCAAAAATGCAACAATCTCACAAACACTACAAGAGAAATGAACATTGTAATTTTATATGAATGTTATATAAACATAACAGGGTATACAAGTTGAACAAAGGGATTGGGTCAGGAGAGAAGGGGGTGTGAAACATAAAATAAAACATGTTATAACCAAGGAATAATAAATAGTAACAGTCACAAATAAAGGCAATGTAGACAACAACCAGACGGATATAGACAAAAAACAACCATTCTAAGATGGTCAAGATTGATAAAAGTGAATTTATTATGTTGTGACTCGAAAATTTATTAATTGAATCTTAAAATGGAACATGAAAGCTGATGACGAAGTTAATCATTTGAAGTGATTATAAAAGTAATAAATATAAATTTATATGCAATATGATTAATAATTGTGTATATAGTGCATAAATCAAAACAATGTGACATCCATATAAATCAAAATATAATATAGGTAAATGTATACTTGCGCGAGGAAATTAAGGCACTGACAGTCAGTCACGCCTAACTGGTATAAACATGAGAGGGTAGACAACTACCAAGTTTGTGAACAGTTCAACAAACAGGCACAACCAGGACGGCCAAAGAAATTGAAAATAAAATCTCCAAAAGTGCTAGAATACTGCATGTTCTACTTAAAAAACGTGGTGGTTGTCTGGGCATCGTGTCTTCCACTTGGAAAAGTGCATCAACTATCTGCCCATGTATGCCCGAAGAAAACATCTACAGACAGACCTACATGTAGGCCGAGTACAACTTTTGATGAAGCAAGTCTAGTGACAACATCTTGAAAGCTGCCAACCTTCTCAAAAAGCAGTAACCTGGAGATCCAATTCCAGTTGCCATTGAACAAGCTATACAGAGCCTGAAACACAAGAAAAATATTTTTATAAATAAGTTTTGCACTTATCATTTAAAAGGACCAGTGGTGAATACTCAAAAGAACTTTAGAGAAAACTGGAAGCGGAGCATTTACAATGTATATAATTTATAAATAATGTACAAAGGCCTTTATGTAACAAACAAAATTGAAATGACGAAAATGAGAATGGACAAGTTGCCTTGAACTATCATAGGAGAATAACAACAGAGGACATGAAGGACAAATGGAGGAAATACAAATAAATTGAAAAGCAGAAATCGTCTGATAACAAGTAGCCTACATGTAAATAATAATTAGACTGAATACTATTTCTAGTTAAATTACCTGTTGTCGTAGATGTCCTAAATTAATACTATTAGGAGCCAACTGCCAACTGTTTTCAATTCCTGGTTGAAAGAAATGATAATAAAAAAATAGTAAGGTTTCCATAGTTCTATGAAAACATTAAAAAATAACACTACTCATCCAGACCGTTCTCTTGGATATCTTCAACACCATTATATTTCCAAGCATGTAAATATAGTGCAAAGCCGTGACATCCGGATGAAAATGCAGTATACCGTAAATGTACAATGAATGTACAGTGTGAAGTTACATTCACGTTCATCGTTAGCTCATCGATTGAACTACTGAATTCAATACATGTAAAAACAAACATTGTTGAAACAAGTTTCACTTTATTAACAACGGAAAAGTTTGCCTATCATTTATTAATTTAACGCCACTGTGTGTTTTAATAAACTTAAAGACTGCGAGGCCAAAAGTATTCATTGTCAGGGATCAGGCTGAATGTTCGTTTGATGCAGTACATGTCTTTTTGCAAGAATTCACAGTAACCGTACACAACTGTTTCTGTAAAATGGCTATCCTTTCTATGCATTCAGAATACACACGATCAAAACGAGTTAACCGTGTACGGTGTACGTAAACACGTAATGCGTTACGATGGATGCACTAAACATGTATGTACGTTAAACGCCATTACTTTGTACACAATAATGTTAAAACCAACCGTATAAACTGATTTTTGGGGGAAAGTTTTTAAAAGGAAATAACCTTGTCCCAGACTTACTTTGTGGATAAAATAAAAGTAGATGCCATCATCGTTGATTTACTAGGTCGATTGTGCTTATCAAAAATTCGTAAGTATCCATGACGACACCTAGAAAAACGTCTTCAAATGTTCAAGGCAAAGACGACATTTAAATGGCTGCCTTCCACTACGTAGACTTCACCGGCAATTCCACAATATGTAAACAGCCTCAATTTCGCGGGAGAAGCTATCATGTGACTGTTTATTAAATAAACTTTGTATATTCATAAAAAAATTGCATATTTAACTTGAAAACCAATCACAAGAAAGCAAAATGTAAACAAACCAAATATAGATTTGAACCACACGCGTCACCCCCTACGCGCAAGATGTATGAATGACGGATCAAACGCCTCATTTGCATACTGTTTAACTTTCGACAACAGAGGGGGTACTTTTTTTTAAAGGAAAACAGCCGTGTGGGACGGGCTCGAGGGGGATGGCGAGCGCAGCAGCGGGCACAGCCCGTGCTCCTCGGGCGAGAGGAGTAGTCCCTGCACGCTGGCGCGCTGTCCCCGCAGACGGGTCGACCCGAAGTCGGAGTCCGATGAGCGACCCCTCGCCCGAGGAGCATGGGCGGTGCCCGCTGCTGCGTTCGGGTCTACCCGTCTGCGGGGACAGCGAGCCAGCGTGCAGGGTCTCGTCCTCTCGGCCGGAGCCACAGCCGGGCCGGGGCCCGAACCCCACGGTGTTTCTTCAACAAGTTTTCAACGCAAATTGGATGGAGGTGTTCCGTACTTCCAACGGGGTGGGTGTTACGTCAACTATAGGGGTAGGTAGTCCTCGAGCCCGAAATAGGAAAAATTTCAGAGTCCAGCGGACGGGACCCGACTCTGGGACGGGCTCGAGGTGGATGGCGAACGCAGCAGCGGGCACCGCCCGTGCTCCTCGGGCGAGAGGAGTAGTCCCTGCACCCTGGCCCACTGTCCCCGCAGACGGGTCGACCCGAAGTCGGAGTCCGAGGGGCGACCTCTCGCCCGTGGACCACGGGCGGTGCCCGCGAGCCAGCGTGCAAGGACTGTCCTCTCGGCCGGGAGCCACGGCCCGAGCCGGGGCCCGAAACCCACGGTGTTTCTTCGACACGTTTTCAACGGAAATTGTATGGAGGTGTTCCGTACTACCAACGGGGTGGGTGTTACGTCTACTATAGGGAGTAGGTAGTCCTCGAGCCCGATATAGGAAACATTTCAGAGTCCAGCGGACGGGAACCGACTCTGGGACGGGCTCGAGCGGGATGGCGGTCAGCCCCCGCCGCCAGCTGGGAGACGTCGGGAGTGCCCCACGGGGTCCTCCAGTAGCAGCGGGCGCCGGCTCGGGCACGGCCGTGGCTCCCGGCCGAGAAGACGAGTCCCTGCACGCTGGCTCGCGGTCCCCGCAGACGGGTCGACCCGAACGCAGCAGCGGGCACCGCCCGTGCTCCTCGGGCGAGAGGAGGAGTCCCTGAACGCTGGCCCGCTGTCCCCGCAGACTGCTCGACCCGAAGTCACAGTCCGAGGGGCGACCTCTCGCCCGCTGCTGCGTTCGGGTCGGCCCGTCTCCGGGGACCGCGAGCCAGCGTGCAGGGACTCATCCTCTCGGCCGGGAGCCACGGCCCGAGCCGGGGCCCGAACCCCACGGTGTTTCTTCGACAAGTTTTCAACGCAAATTGGATAGAGGTGTTCACGTACTACCAACGGGGTGGGTGTTACGTCTACTATAGGGGGAAGGTGGTCCTCGAGCCCGAAATCGGAAAAAATTCAGAGTCCAGCGGACGGGACCCGACTCTGGGACGAGCTCGAGGGGGATGGCGGTCGGCCCCCGCCGCCAGCCGGGAGACGTCGGGAAGGCCCCGCGGGGTCCTCCAGTAGTAGCGGGCGCCGGCTCGGGCCCCGCCGTGGCTCCCGGCCGAGAGGACGAGTCCCTGCACGCTGGCTCGCGGTCCCCGCAGACGGGTCGACCCGAAGTCGGAGTCCGAGGGGCGACCTCTCGCCCGAGGAGCACGGGCGGTGCCCGCTGCTGCGTTCGGGTCGACCCGTCTGCGGGAACCGCGAGCCAGCGTGCAAGGACTCGTCCTCTCGGCCGGGAGCCAAGGCCCGAGCCGATGCCCGAACCCCACGGTGTTTCTTCGACAAGTTTTCAACGGAAATTGTATGGAGGTGTTACGTACTACCAACGGGGTGGGTGTTACGTCTACTATAGGGGGAAGGTAGTCCTCGAGCCCGAAATAGGAAACATTTCAGAGTCCAGCGGACGGGAACCGACTCTGGGACGGGCTCGAGGGGGATGGCGGTCGGTCCCCGCCGCCAGCTGGGAGACGTCGGGAGTGCCCCGCGGGATCCTCCAGTAGCAGCGGGCACCGGCTCGGGCACGGCCGTGGCTCCCGGCCGAGAAGACGAGTCCCTGCACGCTGGCTCGCGGTCCCCGCAGACGTGTCGACCCGAACGCAGCAGCGGGCACCGCCCGTGCTCCTCGGGCGAGAGGAGTAGTCCCTGCACGCTGGCCCGCTGTCCCCGCAGACGGGTCGACCCGAAGTCGGAGGTCGATGAGCGACACCTCGCCCGAGGAGCATGGGCGGTGCCCGCTGCTGCGTTCGGGTCTACCCGTCTGCGGGGACAGCGAGCCAGAGTGCAGGGTCTCGTCCTCTCGGCCGGGAGCCACGGCCCGAGCCGGGGCCCGAACCCCACGGTGTTTCTTCGACAAGTTTTCAACGCAAATTGGATAGAGGTGTTCGGTACTACCAACGGGGTGGGTGTTACGTCTACTATAGGGGTAGGTGGACCTCGAGCCCGAAATCGGAATAATTTCAGAGTCGAGCGGACGGGACCCGACTCTGGGACGGGCTCGAGGGGGATGCCGAACGCAGCAGCGGGCACCGCCCGTGCTCCTCGGGCGAGAGGAGTAGTCCCTGCACGCTGGCCCGCTGTCCCCGCAGACGGGTCGACCCGAAGTCGGAGTCCGAGGGGCGACCTCTCGCCCGAGGAGCACGGGCGGTGCCCGCTGCTGCGTTCGGGTCGACCCGTCTGCGGGGACTGCGAGCCAGCGTGCAGGGACTCGTCCTCTCGGCCGGGAGCCACGGCCCGAGCCGGGTGCTGAACCCCACGGTGTTTCTTAGACAAGTTTTCAACGCAAATTGGATGGAGGTGTTCCGTACTACCAACGGGGTGGGTGTTACGTCTACTGCAGGGGGTAGGTAGTCCTCGAGCCCGAAATAGGAAAAATTTCAGAGTCCAGCGGACGGGACCCGACTCTGGGCACGGCTGTCTCATTAACGTGTATTGTGCATAATAAAGGTACAACAAACGCATGTTTGTTTTTCATTACTCCAGTGGAATACCATGACGTCATGCATAAACATGTCAGCCTCTATAGTCCATAAAGTTTACATGAATGGATCATGAATTGACCCGCTTTGAAAATGTTATGATTGTATTTGAAGTAAAATGAAACATGTTTTCTCACTTATATGAAATGTTCTTTCAAATGTTGTATTTGTTCTGACTAAAAGATATACACTTTAAAAAAAATAACGATTTTCATTGTCTGCCTACTTAACGTTCATGTTGAAATTATACCCTTCAAATATGCTCTTTTTTAACATCGGCAGAATTTTTCATTCATACTTCTACATTTCCATTAGTGAGATTAAATGTTTTTACAAGTATTTTTCCAAATATTATTCCTGGGACAAAACTTTTTACAAGTTTTTATAAGGTTTTGTTTAAGTTGAGTGTCGGTCTTTACGCGGGGTTTGAAGTCTTTGTGACGTGCACAAACAAATAGGAATTTACATACAGCGCGCGTGTGCGGGATTATACGTGTAATATACTGACGTCTATGTACGCGTCGCGCTCATTTGTATGTGTGCGTGTGAGCGACGCGCGGTGGACATTGTGAAATGTTACGGGAAATCACCGAGTATGTTACCTTGTTTTCCACATTCCTGTTTATCTGGAGATGAGTTTTGATTTTCATTAAAAAAAATGCTCTGACAAAGCTCTGCAGAATTATGGTAATAGACTGATTAAAGCTACATGAAAATGGATAAGATGAGCAAGTGTTCAGACTTCAGAGAGGCATTTTCTATAATTATTTGGTGGGAGAACATGGGACCACAATTCTAAGCAACACCATCAAATATTCTATTATTATTATTATTATTTATTCGGTTAAAATACAACAATCATACAAAGAATAAATGAGAAATGAACATCGTAATTATATATAAACATTAAACTTGACAGGGCCAAGATAAGCAGCATAATATTTTTAACTATTCAGATCGCAGGAAGGCCTTTTTTCAAAAGATGTGTTTGGTTGGAGTATATTGGACGACATTGTCTGATCAACATCCATCAATTATTTTATTGTCATTATTTATTTGGCCAAAAATGCAACAATCTCACAAACACTACAAGAGAAATGAACATTGTAATTTTATATGAATGTTATATAAACATAACAGGGTATACAAGTTGAACAAAGGGATTGGGACAGGAGAGAAGGGGGTGTGAAACATAAAATAAAACATGTTATAACCAAGGAATAATAAATAGTAACAGTCACAAATAAAGGCAATGTAGACAACAACCAGACGGATATAGACAAAAAACAACCATTCTAAGATGGTCAAGATTGATAAAAGTGAATTTATTATGTTGTGACTCGAAAATTTATTAATTGAATCTTAAAATGGAACATGAAAGCTGATGACGAAGTTAATCATTTGAAGTGATTATAAAAGTAATAAATATAAATTTATATGCAATATGATTAATAATTGTGTATATAGTGCATAAATCAAAACAATGTGACATCCATATAAATCAAAATATAATATAGGTAAATGTATACTTGCGCGAGGAAATTAAGGCACTGACAGTCAGTCACGCCTAACTGGTATAAACATGAGAGGGTAGACAACTACCAAGTTTGTGAACAGTTCAACAAACAGGCACAACCAGGACGGCCAAAGAAATTGAAAATAAAATCTCCAAAAGTGCTAGAATACTGCATGTTCTACTTTAAAAATGTGGTGGTTGTCTGGGCATCGTGTCTTCCACTTGGAAAAGTGCATCAACTATCTGCCCATGTATGCCCGAAGAAAACATCTCCAGACAGACCTACATGTAGGCCGAGTACAACTTTTGATGAAGCAAGTCTAGTGACAACATCTTGAAAGCTGCCAACCTTCTCAAAAAGCAGTAACCTGGAGATCCAATTCCAGTTGCCATTGAACAAGCTATACAGAGCCTGAAACACAAGAAAAATATTTTTATAAATAAGTTTTGCACTTATCATTTAAAAGGACCAGTGGTGAATACTCAAAAGAACTTTAGAAAACTGGAAGCGGAGCATTTACAATGTATATAATTTATAAATAATGTACAAAGGCCTTTATGTAACAAACAAAATTGAAATGACAAAAATGAGAATGGACAAGTTGCCTTGAACTATCATAGGAGAATAACAACAGAGGACATGAAGGACAAATGGAGGAAATACAAATAAATTGAAAAAGCAGAAATCGTCTGATAACAAGTAGCCTACATGTAAATAATAATTAGACTGAATACTATTTCTAGTTAAATTACCTGTTGTCGTAGATGTCCTAAATTAATACTATTAGGAGCCAACTGCCAACTGTTTTCAATTCCTGGTTGAAAGAAATGATAATAAAAAAATAGTAAGGTTTCCATAGTTCTATGAAAACATTAAAAAATAACACTACTCATCCAGACCGTTCTCTTGGATATCTTCAACACCATTATATTTCCAAGCATGTAAATATAGTGCAAAGCCGTGACATCCGGATGAAAATGCAGTATACCGTAAATGTACAATGAATGTACAGTGTGAAGTTACATTCACGTTCATCGTTAGGCCTATCGATTGAACTACTGAATTCAATACATGTAAAAACAAACATTGTTGAAACAAGTTTCACTTTATTAACAACGGAAAAGTTTGCCTATCATTTATTAATTTAACGCCACTGTGTGTTTTAATAAACTTAAAGACTGCGAGGCCAAAAGTATTCATTGTCAGGGATCAGGCTGAATGTTCGTTTGATGCAGTACATGTCTTTTTGCAAGAATTCACAGTAACCGTACACAACTGTTTCTGTAAAAATGGCTATCCTTTCTATGCATTCAGAATACACACGATCAAAACGAGTTAACCGTGTACGGTGTACGTAAACACGTAATGCGTTACGATGGATGCACTAAACATGTATGTACGTTAAACGCCATTACTTTGTACACAATAATGTTAAAACCAACCGTATAAACTGATTTTTGGGGGAAAGTTTTTAAAAGGAAATAACCTTGTCCCAGACTTACTTTGTGGATAAAATAAAAGTAGATGCCATCATCGTTGATTTACTAGGTCGATTGTGCTTATCAAAAATTCGGAAGTATCCATGACGACACCTAGAAAAACGTCTTCAAATGTTCAAGGCAAAGACGACATTTAAATGGCTGCCTTCCACTACGTAGACTTCACCGGCAATTCCACAATATGTAAACAGCCTCAATTTCGCGGGAGAAGCTATCATGTGACTGTTTATTAAATAAACTTTGTATATTCATAAAAAAAATTCATATTTAACTTGAAAACCAATCACAAGAAAGCAAAATGTAAACAAACCAAATATAGATTTGAACAACACGCGTCACCCCCTACGCGCAATATGTATGATTGACGGATCAAACGCCTCATTTGCATACTGTTTAACTTTCGACAACAGAGGGGGTATTTTTTTAAAAAGGAAAACAGCCGTGTGGGACGGGCTCGAGGGGGATGGCGAGCGCAGCAGCGGGCACAGCCCGTGCTCCTCGGGCGAGAGGAGTAGTCCCTGCACGCTGGCGCGCTGTCCCCGCAGACGGGTCGACCCGAAGTCGGAGTCCGATGAGCGACCCCTCGCCCGAGGAGCATGGGCGGTGCCCGCTGCTGCGTTCGGGTCTACCCGTCTGCGGGGACAGCGAGCCAGCGTGCAGGGTCTCGTCCTCTCGGCCGGGAGCCACGGCCCGAGCCGGGGCCCGAACCCCACGGTGTTTCTTCAACAAGTTTTCAACGCAAATTGGATGGAGGTGTTCCGTACTTCCAACGGGGTGGGTGTTACGTCAACTATAGGGGGTAGGTAGTCCTCGAGCCCGAAATAGGAAAAATTTCAGAGTCCAGCGGACGGGACCCGACTCTGGGACGGGCTCGAGGTGGATGGCGAACGCAGCAGCGGGCACCGCCCGTGCTCCTCGGGCGAGAGGAGTAGTCCCTGCACGCTGGCCCACTGTCCCCGCAGACGGGTCGACCCGAAGTCGGAGTCCGAGGGGCGACCTCTCGCCCGAGGAGCACGGGCGGTGACCGCGAGCCAGCGTGCAAGGACTCGTCCTCTCGGCCGGGAGCCACGGCCCGAGCCGGGGCCCGAACCCCACGGTGTTTCTTCGACAAGTTTTCAACGGAAATTGTATGGAGGTGTTCCGTACTACCAACGGGGTGGGTGTTACGTCTACTATAGGGAGTAGGTAGTCCTCGAGCCCGATATAGGAAACATTTCAGAGTCCAGCGGACGGGAACCGACTCTGGGACGGGCTCGAGCGGGATGGCGGTTGGCCCCCGCCGCCAGCTGGGAGACGTCGGGAGTGCCCCACGGGGTCCTCCAGTAGCAGCGGGCGCCGGCTCGGGCACGGCCGTGGCTCCCGGCCGAGAAGACGAGTCCCTGCACGCTGGCTCGCGGTCCCCGCACACGGGTCGACCCGAACGCAGCAGCGGGCACCGCCCGTGCTCCTCGGGCGAGAGGAGGAGTCCCTGAACGCTGGCCCGCTGTCCCCGCAGACTGCTCGACCCGAAGTCAGAGTCCGAGGGGCGACCTCTCGCCCGCTGGTGCGTTCGGGTCGGCCCGTCTCCGGGGACCACGAGCCAGCGTGCAGGGACTCATCCTCTCGGCCGGGAGCCACGGCCCGAGCCGGGGCCCGAACCCCAAGGTGTTTCTTCGACAAGTTTTCAACGCAAATTGGATAGAGGTGTTCACGTACTACCAACGGGGTGGGTGTTACGTCTACTATAGGGGGAAGGTGGTCCTCGAGCCCGAAATCGGAAAAAATTCAGAGTCCAGCGGACGGGACCCGACTCTGCGACGAGCTCGAGGGGGATGGCGGTCGGCCCCCGCCGCCAGCCGGGAGACGTCGGGAAGGCCCGCCGGGGTTTTCCAGTAGCATCGGGCGCCGGCTCGGGCCCCGCCTTGCCTCCCGGCCGAGACGACGAGTCCCTGCACGCTTGCTCGCGGTCCCAGCAGACCGGTAGACCCGAACGCAGTATCGGGCACCGCCCGTGCTCCTCGGGCGAGAGGAGGAGTCCCTGAACGCTGGCCCGCTGTCCCCGCAGACTGGTCGACCCGAAGTCGGAGTCCGAGGGGCGACCTCTCGCCCGCTGCTGCGTTCGGGTCGACCCGTCTGCGGAGACCGCGAGCCAGCGTGGAGGAACCCGTCTTCTCGGCCGGGAGCCACGGCCCGAGCCGGGGCCCGAACCCCACGGTGTTTCTTCGACAGGTTTTCAACGCAAATTGGATAGAGGTGTTCACGTACTACCAACGGGGTGGGTGTTACGTCTACTATAGGGGGCAGGTGGTCCTCGAGCCCAAAATCCGAAACATTTCAGAGTCCAGCGGACGGGACCCGACTATGGGATGGGCTCGAGGGGGATGTCGGTCGGCCCCCGCCCCCAGCCGGGAGACGTCGGGAAGACCCGCCGGGATTTTCCAGTAGCAGCGGGCGCCGGCTTGGGTCCCGCCGTGGCTCCCGGCCGAGAGGACGAGTCCCTGCACGCTGGCTCGCGGTCCCCGTATGTTGGATCGACCCGAACGCAGAAGCGTGCACCGCCCGTGCTCCTCGGGCGACACGAGGAGTCCATGCACGCTGGCCCGCTGTCCCCGCAGACGGGTCGACCCGAAGTCGGGTCAGTGGCGACCTCGCCCGCGGAGCCCGTGCGGTGCCCGCTGCTGCATTCGGGTCGACCCGTCTGCGGGGACCGCGAACCAGCGTTCAGAGACTCGTCCTCTCGGCCGTGAGCCACGTCCCGAGACGTGGCCCGAACCCCAAGGCGTTTCTTCGACAAGTTTTCAATGCAAATGGGATAGAGGTGTTCCGTACTACCAACGTGGAGCCACGGCAGAGCCTGAGCCGGCGCCCGCTGCTACTGGAGGACCCCGTGGGGCCTTCCCGACGTCTCCCGGATGGCGGCGGGGGCCGACCGCCATCCCCCTCGAGCCCGTCCCAGAGTCGGGTCCCATCCGCTGGACTCTGAAATTTTTCCGATTTCAGGCTCGAGGACCACCTACCCACTATAGTAGACGTAACACACACCCCGTTGGTAGTACGGAACACCTCTATCCAATTTGCGTTGAAAACTTGTCAAATAAACGCGTTGGGGTTCGGGCCACGTCTCGGGCCGTGGCTCACGGCCGAGAGGACGAGTCCCTGAACGCTGGATCGCGGTCCCCGCAGACGGGTCGACCCGAATGCAGCAGCAGGCACCACCCGTGCTCCTCGGGCGAGAGGTCGCCCCTCGGACTCCAACTTCGGGTCGACCCGTGTGCGGGGACAGCGGGCCTGCGTGCAGGGACTCCTCCTCTCGCCCGAGGAGCACGGACGGTGCCTGCTGCTGCGTTCGGGTCGACCCGTCTGCGGGGACCGCGAGCCAGTGTGCAGGGACTCGTCCTCTCGGCCGGGAGCCACAGCGGGGCCCGAGCCGGCGGTCGCTGCTACTGGAGGACCCCGCGGGGCCTTCCCGACGTCTCCCGGCTGGCGGCGGGGGCCGACCGCCATCCCCCTCGAGCCCGTCCCAGAGTCGGGTCCCGTCCGCTGGACTCTGAAATTTTTACGATTTCGAGCTCGGGGACCACCTACACCCTATAGTAGACGTAACACCCACCCCGTTGGTAGTACGGAACACTTCTATCCAATTTGCGTTGAAAACTTGTCGAAGAAATACCGTAGGGTTCGGGCCCCGGCTCGGGCCGTGGCTCCCGGCCGAGAGGACGAGTCCCTTAACGCTGGCTCGCAGTCCCCGCAGACGGGTCGACCCAAACGCAGCAGCGGGCACCGCCCGTGCTCCTCGTCCGAGAGGTCGCCCCTCGGTCTCCGACTTCGGGTCGACCCGTCTGCGGGAACAGCGGGCCAGCGTGCATGGACTCCTCATCTCGCCCGAGGAGCACGAGCGGTACCCGCTGCTGCGTTCTGGTCGATCCAACATACGGGGACCGCGAGCCAGCGTGCAGGGACTCGTCCTCTCGGCCGTGAGCCACGGCGGGGCCTAACCCTAACTCTAACCCTAACCCTAATCCTAACACTAACCCTAACCCTAACCCTAACCCTAACCCTAACCCTAACCCTAACCCTAACCCTAACCCTAACCCTAACCCTAACCCTAACCCCCTCGATCCCGTCCCAGAGTCGGGTCCCGTCTGCTGGACTCGGACTCCGACTTCGGGTCGACCCGTCTGCGTGGCCCGCGAGCCAGACTGCAGGGACTCGTCCTCTGGGCCGGGAGCCACGGCGGGGCCCGAGCCGGCGCCCGCTGCTACTGGAGGACCCCGCGGGGCCTTCCCGACGTCTCCCGGCTGGCGGCGGGGGCCGATCGCCATCCCCCTCGAGCCCGTCCCAGAGTCGGGTCCCGTCCGCTGGACTTTGAAATTTTTCCGATTTCGGGCTCGAGGACCACCTACACCCTATAGTAGACGTAACACCCACCCCGTTGGTAGTACGGAACACCTCTATCCAATTTGCGTTGAAAACTTGTCGAAGAAACACCGTGGGGTTCGGGCCCCGGCTCGGGCCGTGGCTCCCCACGGCTGTCTCATTAACGTCTGTTGTGCATAATAAAGTTAGAACAAACGCATGTTTGTTTTTCATTACTCCAGTGGAATACCATGACGTCATGCATAAACATGTCAGCCTCTATAGTCCATAAAGTTTACATGGATGAATCATGAATTGACCCGCTTTGAAAATGTTATGATTGTATTTGAAGTAAAATGAAACATGTTTTCTCACTTATATGAAATTTTCTTTCAAATGTTGTATTTGTTGGTACTAAAAGAAATACACTTAAAAAAAAAGAACGATTTTCATTGTCTGCGTACTTAACGTTCGTGTTGAAATTATACCCTTCAAATATGCTCTTTTATAACATCAGCAGAATTTTTCATTCATACTTCTACATTTCCTGGGACAACACTTTTTACAAGTTTTTATAAGGTTTTGTTTAAGTTGAGTGTCGGTGTTTACGCAGGGTTTGAAGTCTTTGTGACGTGCACAAACAAATAGGAATTTACATACAGCGCGCGTGTGCGGGATTATACGTGTAATACACGGACGCTATGTACGCGTCGCGCTCATTTGTATGTGTGCATGTGAGCGACGCGCGGTGGACATTGTGAAAAGTTACGGAAAATCACCGAGTATGTTACCTTGTTTTCCACATTCCTGTTTATCTGGAGATGAGTTTTGATTTTCATTTAAAAAAATGCTCTGACAAAGTTATGAAGAATTATGTTAATAGACTGATTAAAGCTACATGAAAATGGCTAAGATGAGCAAGTGTTCAGACTTCAGAAGGCATTTTCTATAATTATTTGGTGGGAGAACATGGGACCACAATTCTAAGCAACACCATCAAATATTATATTATTATTATTATTATTTATTCGGTCAAAATACAACAATCATACAAATAATAAATGAGAAATGAACATTGTAATTATATATAAACGTTAAACTTGACAGGGCCAAGCTAAGCAGCACAATATTTTTAACTATTCAGATCGCAGGAAGGCCTTTTTTCAAAAGATGTGTTTGGTTGGAGTATATGGGACGACATTTCTGATCAACATCCATCAATTATTTTATTGTCATTATTTATTTGGCCAAAAATGCAACAATTTTACAAACACTACAAGAGAAATGAACATTGTAATTTTATATGAATGTTATATAAACATAACAGGGTATACAAGTTGTACAAAGGGATTGGGTCAGAGAGAAGCGGGTGTGTAACATAAAATAAAATAAATTATAACCAAGGAATAATAAATAGTAACAGTCACAAATAAAGGCAATGTAGACAACAACCAGATGGATATAGACAAAAAACAACCATTCTAAGATGGTCAAGATTGATAAAAGTGAATTTATTATGTTGTGACTCGAAAACTTATTAATTGAATCTTAAAATGGAACATGAAAGCTGATGACGAATTTAATCATTTGAAGTGATTATAAAAGTAATAAATATAAATTTATATGCAATATGATTAATAATTGTGTATATATTGCATAAATCAAAACAATGTGACATCCATATAAATCAAAATATAGTATAGGTAAATGTATACTTGCGCGAGGAAATTAAGGCACTGACAATCAGTCACGCATAACTGGTATAAACATGAGAGGGTTGACAACTACCTAGTTTGTGAACAGTTCAACGACCAAAGAAATTGAAAATAAAATCTCCAAAAGTCCTAGAATACTGCATGTTCAACTTAAAAAATGTGGTGGTTATCTGGGCATCGTGTCTTCCACTTGCAAAAGTGCATCAACTATCTGCCCATGTATGCCCGAAGAAAACATCTCCAGACAGACCTACATGTAGGCCTAGTACAACTTTTGATGAAACAAGTCTAGTGACAACATCTTGAAAGCTGCCAACCTTCTCAAAAAGCAGTAACCTGGAGATCCAATTCCAGTTGCCATTGAACAAGCTATACAGAGCCTGAAACACAAGAAAAATATTTTTTAAAATAAGTTTTGCACTTATCATTTAAAAGGACCAATGGTGAATACTCAAAAGAACTTTAGAGAAAACTGGAAGCAGAGCATTTACAATGCATATAATTTATAAATAATGTACAAAGGCCTTTATGTAACAAACAAAATTGAAATGACGAAAATGAGAATGGACAAGTTGCCTTGAACTATCATAGGAGAATAACAACAGAGGACATGAAGGACAAATGGAGGAAATACAAATAAATTGAAAAAGCAGAAATCGTCTGATAACAAGTAGCCTACATATAAATAAGAATTAGACTGAATACTATTTCTAGTTAAATTACCTGTTGTCGTAGATGTCCTAAATAATAGGAGCCAACTGACAATGTTGTAAACTGTTTTCAATTCCTGGTTGAAAGAAATGATAATAAAATAATAGTAAGGCTTCCATAGTTCTATGAAAACATTAAAAAATAACACTACTCATCCAGACCGTTCTCTTGGATATCTTCAACACCATTATATTTCCAAGCATGTAAATATATTGCAAAGTTGACATGCTGATGAAAATGCAGTATACCGTAAATGTACAATGAATGTACAGTGTGAAGTTACATTCACGTTCATAAAATTATCGGCCTCCCTTGAAAACTTTAAAAGTTATTCCCAACCCTAGAATTTTTTTTTCGTAAGACTGTATAGTGCTGTATTGTTTGCGGTGAAACCGCGTGCAAGTTGAACGTATTTTACAGATGGCTAAGTGTCCATGGAGGCCGTTTAAGGTACGAAATAATTATTCAAATTCAAAAGTATGGGGTTTTTCTGAAAGGGGAGAACCTAAGCTTTAATTTAGATATAAAATTATCGGCCTCCCTTGAAAACTTTAAAAGTTATTCCCAACCCTAGAAACGTTTTTTTCGTAAGACTGTATAGTGCTGTATTGTTTGCGGTGAAACCGCATGCAAGTTGACCGTATTTTACAGAGGGCTAAGTGTCCATGGAGGCCGTTTAAGGTACGAAATAATTATCCAAATTCAAAAGTATGGTGTTTTCTGAAAGGGGAGAACCTAAGCTTTAATTTAGATATAAAATTATCGGCCTCCTTTGAAAACTTTAAAAGTTATTCCCAACCATAGAAAAAAATTTTTCGTAAGACTGTATAGTGCTGTATTGTTTGCGGTGAAACCGCATGCAAGTTGACCGTATTTTACAGAGGGCTAAGTGTCCATGGAGGCCGTTTAAGGTACGAAATAATTATCCAAATTCAAAAGTATGACGTTTTTTCTTTAGGGATGAACCTAAGCTTTAATTTAGATATAAAATTATCGGCCTCCCTTGAAAACTTTAAAAGTTATTCCCAACCCTAGAAATTTTTTTTTTCGTAAGACTGTATAGTGCTGTATTGTTTGCGGTGAAACCGCGTGCAAGTTGACCGTATTTTACAGATGGCTAAGTGTCCATGGAGGCCGTTTAAGGTACGAAATAATTATTCAATTTCAAAAGTATGGGATTTTTCTGAAAGGGGAGAACCTAAGCTTTAATTTAGATATAAAATTATCGGCCTCCCTTGAAAACTTTAAAAGTTATTCCCAACCCTAGAATTTTTTTTTTTCGTAAGACTGTATAGTGCTGTATTGTTTGCGGTGAAACCGCATGCAAGTTGACCGTATTTTACAGAGGGCTAAGTGTCCATGGAGGCCGTTTAAGGTACGAAATAATTATCCAAATTCAAAAGTATGGGGTTTTTCTGAAAGGGGAGAACCTAAGCTTTAATTTAGATATAAAATTATCGGCCTCCCTTGAAAACTTTAAAAGTTATTCCCAACCCTAGAAATGTTTTTTTTGTAACACCGTATATAGTGCTGTATTGTTTGCGGTGAAACCGCATGCAAGTTGACGGTATTTTACAGACGGTATTTTACAGAGGCCGTTTAAGGTACGAAATAATTATCCAAATTCAAAAGTATGGGGTTTTTCTGAAAGGGGAGAACCTAAGCTTTAATTTAGATATAAAATTATCGGCCTCCCTTGAAAACTTTAAAAGTTATTCCCAACCCTAGAAATGTTTTTTTTTCGTAAGACTGTATAGTGCTGTATTGTTTGCGGTGAAACCGCATGCAAGTTGACGGTATTTTACAGAGGGCTAAGTGTCCATGGAGGCCGTTTAAGGTACGAAATAATTATCCAAATTCAAAAGTATGGTGTTTTTCTGAAAGGGGAGAACCTACGATATAATTTAGATATAAAATTATCGGCCTCCCTTGAAAACTTTAAAAGTTAGTCCCAACCCTAGACATGTTTTTTCGTAACACTGTATAGTGCTGTATTGTTTGCGGTGAAACCGCATGCAAGTTGACCGTATTTTACAGAGGGCTAAGTGTCCATGGAGGCCGTTTAAGGTAGCGAAATAATTATCCAAATTCAAAAGTATGGTGTTTTTCTGAAAGGGGAGAACCTAAGCTTTAATTTAGATATAAAATTATCGGCCTCCGTTGAAAACTTTAAAAGTTATTCCCAACCCTAGAAAAGTTTTTTCGTAAGACTGTATAGTGCTGTATTGTTTGCGGTGAAACCGCATGCAAGTTGACGGTATTTTACAGAGGGCTAAGTGTCCATGGAGGCCGTTTAAGGTACGAAATAATTATCCAAATTCAAAAGTATGGTGTTTTCTGAAAGGGGAGAACCTAAGCTTTAATTTAGATATAAAATTATCGGCCTCCCTTGAAAATTGTAATGTTATTCCCAACCCTAGAAATGTTTTTTTTGTAACACTGTATATAGTGCTGTATTGTTTGCGGTGAATCCGCAGGCAAGTTGACCGTATTTTACAAAGGGATAAGTGTCCATGGAGGCCGTTTAAGGTACGAAATAATTATTCAATTTCAAAAGTATGGGGTTTTTCTGAAAGGGGAGAACCTAAGCTTTAATTTAGATATAAAATTATCGGCCTCCCTTGAAAACTTTAAAAGTTATTCCCAACCCTAGAAATGTTTTTTTCGTAAGACTGTATAGTGCTGTATTGTTTGCGGTGAAACCGCATGCAAGTTGACGGTATTTTACAGAGGGCTAAGTGTCCATGGAGGCCGTTTAAGGTACGAAATAATTATCCAAATTCAAAAGTATGGTGTTTTTCTGAAAGGGGAGAACCTAAGCTTTAATTTAGATATAAAATTATCGGCCTCCCTTGAAAACTTTAAAAGTTATTCCCAACCCTAGAAAAGTTTTTTTTCGTAAGACTGTATAGTGCTGTATTGTTTGCGGTGAAACCGCGTGCAAGTTGACCGTATTTTACAGATGGCTAAGTGTCCATGGAGGCCGTTTAAGGTACGAAATAATTATCCAAATTCAAAAGTATGGTGTTTTTCTGAAAGGGGAGAACCTAAGCTTTAATTTAGATATAAAATTATCGGCCTCCCTTGAAAACTTTAAAAGTTATTCCCAACCCTAGAAATGTTTTTTCGTAAGACTGTATAGTGCTGTATTGTTTGCGGTGAAACCGCATGCAAGTTGACCGTATTTTACAGAGGGCTAAGTGTCCATGGAGGCCGTTTAAGGTACGAAATAATTATCCAAATTCAAAAGTATGGTGTTTTTTCTGAAAGGGAGAACCTAAGCTTTAATTTAGATATAAAATTATCGGCCTCTCTTGAAAACTTTAAAAGTTATTCCCAACCCTAGAAATGTTTTTTTGTAACACTGTATAGTGCTGTATTGTTTGCGGTGAAACCGCATGCAAGTTGACCGTATTTTACAGAGGGCTAAGTGTCCATGGAGGCCGTTTAAGGTACGAAATAATTATCCAAATTCAAAAGTATGGTGTTTTTCTGAAAGGGGAGAACCTACGCTTTTAATTTAGATATAAAATTATCGGCCTCCCTTGAAAACTTTAAAAGTTATTCCCAACCCTAGAAATGTTTTTTTTTGTAACACTGTATAGTGCTGTATTGTTTGCGGTGAAACCGCATGCAAGTTGACCGTATTTTACAGAGGGCTAAGTGTCCATGGAGGCCGTTTAAGGTACGAAATAATTATCCAAATTCAAAAGTATGGTGTTTTTCTGAAAGGGGAGAACCTAAGCTTTAATTTAGATATAAAATTATCGGCCTCCCTTGAAAACTTTAAAGTTATTCCCAACCCTAGAAATGTTTTTTTGTAAGACTGTATAGTGCTGTATTGTTTGCGGTGAAACCGCATGCAAGTTGACCGGTATTTTCCCGAGGCTAAGTGTCCATGGAGGCCGTTTAAGGTACGAAATAATTATCCAAATTCAAAAGTATGGTGTTTTTCTGAAAGGGGAGAACCTACGCTTTAATTTAGATATAAAATTATCGGCCTCCCTTGAAAACTTTAAAAGTTATTCCCAACCCTAGAAATGTTTTTTGTAAGACTGTATAGTGCTGTATTGTTTGCGGTGAAACCGCATGCAAGTTGACCGTATTTTACAGAGGGCTAAGTGTCCATGGAGGCCGTTTAAGGTACGAAATAATTATCCAAATTCAAAAGTATGGTGTTTTTCTGAAAGGGGAGAACCTAAGCTTTAATTTAGATATAAAATTATCGGCCTCCCTTGAAAACTTTAAAAGTTATTCCCAACCCTAGAAATGTTTTTTTTCGTAAGACTGTATAGTGCTGTATTGTTTGCGGTGAAACCGCATGCAAGTTGACCGTATTTTACAGAGGGCTAAGTGTCCATGGAGGCCGTTTAAGGTACGAAATAATTATCCAAATTCAAAAGTATGGTGTTTTTCTGAAAGGGGAGAACCTAAGCTTTAATTTAGATATAAAATTATCGGCCTCCCTTGAAAACTTTAAAAGTTATTCCCAACCCTAGAAATGTTTTTTTTGTAACACTGTATAGTGCTGTATTGTTTGCGGTGAAACCGCATGCAAGTTGACCGTATTTTACAGAGGGCTAAGTGTCCATGGAGGCCGTTTAAGGTACGAAATAATTATCCAAATTCAAAAGTATGGGGTTTTTCTGAAAGGGAGAACCTAAGCTTTAATTTAGATATAAAATTATCGGCCTCCCTTGAAAACTTTAAAAGTTATTCCCAACCCTAGAAATGTTTTTTCGTAAGACTGTATAGTGCTGTATTGTTTGCGGTGAAACCGCATGCAAGTTGACGGTATTTTACAGAGGGCTAAGTGTCCATGGAGGCCGTTTAAGGTACGAAATAATTATCCAAATTCAAAAGTATGGGGTTTTTCTGAAAGGGGAGAACCTAAGCTTTAATTTAGATATAAAATTATCGGCCTCCCTTGAAAACTTTAAAAGTTATTCCCAACCCTAGAAATGTTTTTTTGTAACACTGTATATAGCTGTATTGTTTGCGGTGAAACCGCATGCAAGTTGACCGTATTTTACAGAGGGCTAAGTGTCCATGGAGGCCGTTTAAGGTACGAAATAATTATTCAAATTCAAAAGTATGGTGTTTTTCTGAAAGTGGAGAACCTAAGCTTTAATTTAGATATAAAATTATCGGCCTCCCTTGAAAACTTTAAAAGTTATTCCCAACCCTAGAAAAGTTTTTTCGTAAGACTGTATAGTGCTGTATTGTTTGCGGTGAAACCGCATGCAAGTTGACCGTATTTTACAGAGGGCTAAGTGTCCATGGAGGCCGTTTAAGGTACGAAATAATTATCCAAATTCAAAAGTATGGTGTTTTTATGAAAGGGGAGAACCTAAGCTTTAATTTAGATATAAAATTATCGGCCTCCCTTGAAAACTTTAAAAGTTATTCCCAACCCTAGAAATGTTTTTTTCGTAAGACTGTATAGTGCTGTATTGTTTGCGGTGAAACCGCGTGCAAGTTGCCGGTATTTTACAGAGGGCTAAGTGTCCATGGAGGCCGTTTAAGGTACGAAATAATTATCCAAATTCAAAAGTATGGGGTTTTTCTGAAAGGGGAGAACCTAAGCTTTAATTTAGATATAAAATTATCGGCCTCCCTTGAAAATTTTAAAAGTTATTCCCAACCCTAGAAATTTTTTTTTGTAACACTGTATAGTGCTGTATTGTTTGCGGTGAAACCGCATGCAAGTTGACCGTATTTTACAGAGGGCTAAGTGTCCATGGAGGCCGTTTAAGGTACGAAATAATTATCCAAATTCAAAAGTATGGGGTTTTTCTGAAAGGGAGAACCTAAGCTTTAATTTAGATATAAAATTATCGGCCTCCCTTGAAAACTTTAAAAGTTATTCCCAACCCTAGAAATGTTTTTTCGTAAGACTGTATAGTGCTGTATTGTTTGCGGTGAAACCGCATGCAAGTTGACCGTATTTTACAGAGGGCTAAGTGTCCATGGAGGCCGTTTAAGGTACGAAATAATTATCCAAATTCAAAAGTATGGTGTTTTTCTGAAAGGGGAGAACCTAAGCTTTAATTTAGATATAAAATTATCGGCCTCCCTTGAAAACTTTAAAAGTTATTCCCAACCCTAGAAATGTTTTTTTTTGTAACACTGTATATAGTGCTGTATTGTTTGCGGTGAAACCGCATGCAAGTTGACCGTATTTTACAAAGGGATAAGTGTCCATGGAGGCCGTTTAAGGTACGAAATAATTATTCAAATTCAAAAGCATGGGGTTTTTCTGAAAAGGCAGAACCTAAGCTTTAATTTAGATATAAAATTATCGGCCTCCCTTGAAAACTTTAAAAGTTATTTCCAACCCTAGAAAAGTTTTTTTCTTCGTAAGACTGTATAGTGCTGTATTGTTTGCGGTGAAACCGCATGCAAGTGGCCGGTATTTTACAGAGGGCTAAGTGTCCATGGAGGCCGTTTAAGGTACGAAATAATTATCCAAATTCAAAAGTATGGTGTTTTTCTGAAAGGGGAGAACCTAAGCTTTAATTTAGATATAAAATTATCGGCCTCCCTTGAAAACTTTAAAAGTTATTCCCAACCCTAGAAATGTTTTTTTCGTAACACTGTATAGTGCTGTATTGTTTGCGGTGAAACCGCATGCAAGTTGACCGTATTTTACAGAGGGCTAAGTGTCCATGGAGGCCGTTTAAGGTACGAAATAATTATCCAAATTCAAAAGTATGGTGTTTTTCTGAAAGCGGAGAACCTAAGCTTTAATTTAGATATAAAATTATCGGCTTCCTTGAAAACTTTAAAAGTTATTCCCAACCCTAGAAAAGTTTTTTCGTAAGACTGTATAGTGCTGTATTGTTTGCGGTGAAACCGCATGCAAGTTGCCGGTATTTTACAGAGGGCTAAGTGTCCATGGAGGCCGTTTAAGGTACGAAATAATTATCCAAATTCAAAAGTATGGTGCTTTTCTGAAAGGGGAGAACCTAAGCTTTAATTTAGATATAAAATTATCGGCCTCCCTTGAAAACTTTAAAAGTTATTCCCAACCCTAGAAATGTTTTTTTCGTAAGACTATATAGTGCTGTATTGTTTGCGGTGAAAGTGAATGCAAGTTGACCGTATTTTACAGAGGGCTAAGTGTCCATGGAGGCCGTTTAAGGTACGAAATAATTATCCAAATTCAAAAGTATGGGTTTTTCTGAAAGGGGAGAACCTAAGCTTTAATTTAGATATAAAATTATCGGCCTCCCTTGAAAACTTTAAAAGTTATTCCCAACCCTAGAAAAGTTTTTTTCGTAAGACTGTATAGTGCTGTATTGTTTGCGGTGAAACCGCATGCAAGTTGACCGTATTTTACAGAGGGCTAAGTGTCCATGGAGGCCGTTTAAGGTACGAAATAATTATCCAAATTCAAAAGTATGGTGTTTTTCTGAAAGGGGAGAACCTAAGCTTTAATTTAGATATAAAATTATCGGCCTCCCTTGAAAACTTTAAAAGTTATTCCCAACCCTAGAAATGTTTTTTTCGTAAGACTGTATAGTGCTGTATTGTTTGCGGTGAAACCGCATGCAAGTTGACGGTATTTTACAGAGGGCTAAGTGTCCATGGAGGCCGTTTAAGGTACGAAATAATTATCCAAATTCAAAAGTATGGTGTTTTTCTGATGGGGAGAACCTAAGCTTTAATTTAGATATAAAATTATCGGCCTCCCTTGAAAACTTTAAAAGTTATTCCCAACCCTAGAAATGTTTTTTTCGTAAGACTGTATAGTGCTGTATTGTTTGCGGTGAAACCGCATGCAAGTTGACCGTATTTTACAGAGGGCTAAGTGTCCATGGAGGCCGTTTAAGGTACGAAATAATTATCCAAATTCAAAAGTATGGTGTTTTTCTGAAAGGGGGAACCTAAGCTTTAATTTAGATATAAAATTATCGTCCTCCTTTGAAAACTTTAAAAGTTATTCCCAATCCTAGAAATGTTTTTTTCGTAAGACTGTATAGTGCTGTATTGTTTGCGGTGAAACCGCATGCAAGTTGACCGTATTTTACAGAGGGCTAAGTGTCCATGGAGGCCGTTTAAGGTACGAAATAATTATCCAAATTCAAAAGTATGGTGTTTTTCTGAAAGGGGAGAACCTAAGCTTTAATTTAGATGTAAAATTATCGGCCTCCCTTGAAAACTTTAAAAGTTATTCCCAATCCTAGAAATGTTTTTTTTCGTAAGACTGTATAGTGCTGTATTGTTTGCGGTGAAACCGCATGCAAGTTGACCGTATTTTACAGAGGGCTAAGTGTCCATGGAGGCCGTTTAAGGTACGAAATAATTATCCAAATTCAAAAGTATGGTGTTTTTCTGAAAGGGGAGAACCTAAGCTTTAATTTAGATATAAAATTATCGGCCTCCCTTGAAAACTTTAAAAGTTATTCCCAACCCTAGAATTTTTTTTTTCGTAAGACTGTATAGTGCTGTATTGTTTGCGGTGAAACCGCATGCAAGTTGACCGTATTTTACAGAGGGCTAAGTGTCCATGGAGGCCGTTTAAGGTACGAAATAATTATCCAAATTCAAAAGTATGGTGTTTTTCTGAAAGGGGAGAACCTAAGCTTTAATTTAGATATAAAATTATCGCCCTCGCTTGAAACTTTAAAAGTTATTCCCAACCCTAGAAATTTTTTTCTTCGTAAGACTGTATAGTGCTGTATTGTTTGCGGTGAAACCGCATGCAAGTTGCCGGTATTTTACAGAGGGCTAAGTGTCCATGGAGGCCGTTTAAGGTACGAAATAATTATCCAAATTCAAAAGTATGGTGTTTTTCTGAAAGGGGAGAACCTAAGCTTTAATTTAGATATAAAATTATCGGCCTCCCTTGAAAACTTTAAAGTTATTCCCAACCCTAGAAATGTTTTTTTTTGTAACACTGTATAGTGCTGTATTGTTTGCGGTGAAACCGCATGCAAGTTGACCGTATTTTACAGAGGGCTAAGTGTCCATGGAGGCCGTTTAAGGTACGAAATAATTATCCAAATTCAAAAGTATGGGGTTTTATGAAAGGGGAGAACCTAAGCTTTAATTTAGATATAAAATTATCGGCCTCCCTTGAAAACTTTAAAAGTTATTCCCAACCATAGAAATGTTTTTTTTGTAACACTGTATAGTGCTGTATTGTTTGCGGTGAAACCGCATGCAAGTTGACCGTATTTTACAGAGGGCTAAGTGTCCATGGAGGCCGTTTAAGGTACGAAATAATTATCCAAATTCAAAAGTATGGTGTTTTTTCTGAAAGGGGAGAACCTAAGCTTTAATTTAGATATAAAATTATCGGCCTCCCTTGAAAACTTTAAAAGTTATTCCCAACCCTAGAAATGTTTTTTTCGTAAGACTGTATAGTGCTGTATTGTTTGCGGTGAAACCGCATGCAAGTTGACGGTATTTTACAGAGGGCTAAGTGTCCATGGAGGCCGTTTAAGGTACGAAATAATTATCCAAATTCAAAAGTATGGTGTTTTTCTGAAAGGGGAGAACCTAAGCTTTAATTTAGATATAAAATTATCGGCCTCCCTTGAAAACTTTAAAAGTTATTCCCAACCCTAGAAATGTTTTTCGTAAGACTGTATAGTGCTGTATTGTTTGCGGTGAAACCGCATGCAAGTTGACCGTATTTTACAGAGGGCTAAGTGTCCATGGAGGCCGTTTAAGGTACGAAATAATTATCCAAATTCAAAAGTATGGTGTTTTTCTGAAAGGGGAGAACCTAAGCTTTAATTTAGATATAAAATTATCGGCCTCCCTTGAAAACTTTAAAAGTTATTCCCAACCCTAGAAATGTTTTTTTCGTAAGACTGTATAGTGCTGTATTGTTTGCGGTGAAACCGCATGCAAGTTGACCGTATTTTACAGAGGGCTAAGTGTCCATGGAGGCCGTTTAAGGTACGAAATAATTATCCAAATTCAAAAGTATGGTGTTTTTCTGAAAGGGGAGAACCTAAGCTTTAATTTAGATATAAAATTATCGGCCTCCCTTGAAAACTTTAAAAGTTATTCCCAACCCTAGAAATGTTTTTTTTGTAACACTGTATAGTGCTGTATTGTTTGCGGTGAAACCGCATGCAAGTTGACCGTATTTTACAAAGGGATAAGTGTCCATGGAGGCCGTTTAAGGTACGAAATAATTATCCAAATTCAAAAGTATGGGGTTTTTCTGAAAGGGGAGAACCTAAGCTTTAATTTAGATATAAAATTATCGGCCTCCCTTGAAAACTTTAAAAGTTATTCCCAACCCTAGAAAAGTTTTTTTCGTAAGACTGTATAGTGCTGTATTGTTTGCGGTGAAACCGCATGCAAGTTGACGGTATTTTACAGAGGGCTAAGTGTCCATGGAGGCCGTTTAAGGTACGAAATAATTATCCAAATTCAAAAGTATGGTGTTTTTCTGAAAGGGGAGAACCTAAGCTTTAATTTAGATATAAAATTATCGGCTTCCCTTGAAAACTTTAAAATTATTCCCAACCCTAGAAAAGTTTTTTTCGTAAGACTGTATAGTGCTGTATTGTTTGCGGTGAAACCCCATGCAAGTTGACCGTATTTTACAAAGGGATAAGTGTCCATGGAGGCCGTTTAAGGTACGAAATAATTATCCAAATTCAAAAGTATGGTGTTTTTCTGAAAGGGGAGAACCTAAGCTTTAATTTAGATATAAAATTATCGGCCTCCCTTGAAAACTTTAAAAGTTATTCCCAACCCTAGAAATGTTTTTTTGTAAGACTGTATAGTGCTGTATTGTTTGCGGTGAAACCGCATGCAAGTTGACCGTATTTTACAGAGGGCTAAGTGTCCATGGAGGCCGTTTAAGGTACGAAATAATTATCCAAATTCAAAAGTATGGTGTTTTTCTGAAAGGAGAGAACCTAAGCTTTAATTTAGATACAAAATTATCGGCCTCCCTTGAAAACTTTAAAAGTTATTCCCAACCCTAGAAATGTTTTTTTCGTAACACTGTATAGTGCTGTATTGTTTGCGGTGAAACCGCATGCAAGTTGACCGTATTTTACAGAGGGCTAAGTGTCCATGGAGGCCGTTTAAGGTACGAAATAATTATCCAAATTCAAAAGTATGGTGTTTTTATGAAAGCGGAGAACCTAAGCTTTAATTTAGATATAAAATTATCGGCCTCCCTTGAAAACTTTAAAAGTTATTCCCAACCCTAGAAAAGTTTTTTCGTAAGACTGTATAGTGCTGTATTGTTTGCGGTGAAACCGCATGCAAGTTGACCGTATTTTACAGATGGCTAAGTGTCCACGGAGGCCGTTTAAGGTACGAAATAATTATCCAAATTCAAAAGTATGGTGTTTTTCTGAAAGCGGAGAACCTAAGCTTTAATTTAGATATAAAATTATCGGCCTCCCTTGAAAACTTTAAAATTATTCCCAACCCTAGAATTTTTTTTTCGTAAGACTGTATAGTGCTGTATTGTTTGCGGTGAAACCGCATGCAAGTTGACCGTATTTTACAGAGGGCTAAGTGTCCATGGAGGCCGTTTAAGGTACGAAATAATTATCCAAATTCAAAAGTATGGTGTTTTTCTGAAAGGAGAGAACCTAAGCTTTAATTTAGATATAAAATTATCGGCCTCCCTTGAAAACTTTAAAAGTTATTCCCAACCCTAGAAATGTTTTTTTTGTAACACTGTATATAGTGCTGTATTGTTTGCGGTGAAACCGCATGCAAGTTGACCGTATTTTACAAAGGGATAAGTGTCCATGGAGGCCGTTTAAGGTACGAAATAATTATTCAATTTCAAAAGTATGGGGTTTTTCTGAAAGGGGAGAACCTAAGCTTTAATTTAGATATAAAATTATCGGCCTCCCTTGAAAACTTTAAAAGTTATTCCCAACCCTAGAAATGTTTTTTCGTAAGACTGTATAGTGCTGTATTGTTTGCGGTGAAACCGCATGCAAGTTGACCGTATTTTACAGAGGGCTAAGTGTCCATGGAGGCCGTTTAAGGTACGAAATAATTATCCAAATTCAAAAGTATGGTGTTTTTCTGAAAGGGGAGAACCTAAGCTTTAATTTAGATATAAAATTATCGGCCTCCCTTGAAAACTTTAAAAGTTATTCCCAACCCTAGAAATGTTTTTTCGTAAGACTGTATAGTGCTGTATTGTTTGCGGTGAAACCGCATGCAAGTTGACGGTATTTTACAGAGGGCTAAGTGTCCATGGAGGCCGTTTAAGGTACGAAATAATTATCCAAATTCAAAAGTATGGGGTTTTTCTGAAAGGGAGAACCTAAGCTTTAATTTAGATATAAAATTATCGGCCTCCCTTGAAAACTTTAAAAGTTATTCCCAACCCTAGAAATGTTTTTTCGTAACACTGTATAGTGCTGTATTGTTTGCGGTGAAACCGCATGCAAGTTGACCGTATTTTACAGAGGGCTAAGTGTCCATGGAGGCCGTTTAAGGTACGAAATAATTATCCAAATTCAAAAGTATGGTGTTTTTCTGAAAGGGGAGAACCTAAGCTTTAATTTAGATATAAAATTATCGGCCTCCCTTGAAAATTTTAAAAGTTATTCCCAACCCTAGAAATGTTTTTTTTTGTAACACTGTATATAGTGCTGTATTGTTTGCGGTGAAACCGCATGCAAGTTGACCGTATTTTACAGAGGGCTAAGTGTCCATGGAGGCCGTTTAAGGTACGAAATAATTATCCAAATTCAAAAGTATGGTGTTTTTCTGAAAAGGGAGAACCTAAGCTTTAATTTAGATATAAAATTATCGGCCTCCCTTGAAAACTTTAAAAGTTATTCCCAACCCTAGAAATGTTTTTTTCGTAAGACTGTATAGTGCTGTATTGTTTGCGGTGAAACCGCATGCAAGTTGACCGTATTTTACAGAGGGCTAAGTGTCCATGGAGGCCGTTTAAGGTACGAAATAATTATCCAAATTCAAAAGTATGGTGTTTTTCTGAAAGGGGAGAACCTAAGCTTTAATTTAGATATAAAATTATCGACCTCACTTGAAAACTTTAAAAGTTATTCCCAACCCTAGAAATGTTGTTTTGGTAACACTGTATAGTGCTGTATTGTTTGCGGTGAAACCGCATGCAAGTTGACCGTATTTTACAGAGGGCTAAGTGTCCATGGAGGCCGTTTAAGGTACGAAATAATTATCCAAATTCAAAAGTATGGTGTTTTTCTGAAAGGGAGAACCTAAGCTTTAATTTAGATATAAAATTATCGGCCTCCCTTGAAAATTTTTTTAAT
>CM055835.1:16492831-16525331 GCA_029582265.1 Zoroaster sp. YZ-2022 | reverse complement strand
AAAAAAAAAAAAAAAAAAAAAAAAAAAAAAAAAAAAAAAAAAAAAAAAAAAAAAAAAAAAAAAAAAAAAAAAAAAAAAAAAAAAAAAAAAAAAAAAAAAAAAAAAAAAAAAAAAAAAAAAAAAAAAAAAAAAAAAAAAAAAAAAAAAAAAAAATAGCTTTATTAAAAACCCAAATGGACGGATGAATAACTTTTGAATATGTCTGTTTTTAAAGAATATGCAGACCAAAACCCCATCGTGACTTATTTCAATACTTTAAGGATTTTTTTCCATAACGCATTTTGGAAATGCAAACAAACATGTAAACGAAAAAAAAAAGGGAGATCCTTTCGTTTTTTGTTATGAAAAGGGTTTTAAATGTTTCCCAAAGAGGTTGGGCTCGGGTGATTTTGAAAAAAACCTAGCTAACTTTTAAACCGCAACTGGGCGAGAATAATTTTTAATATGTCTGTTTTTTAAAGGCTAAACCCAAAAAAAATCTGGCAACTTAACCCCTTAAAAACCAATGTCTTATCTGGGGGAAAAATTTTGTAAAATCACGGAGGAAAAGTTTCCCCCATGATAAAATGAATGTTATTAGATTTTCTTTTCAAATTTATTTATTATTATTTAGGAGGATTAGATTATATTAACAGAAAACAGGGTCCGGAAATTCATGTTCTTTCTTTTTCCTTTGGTTTCATCTGGATGCACATGTTTTCTTCCCCACATACACTGCACACAATTTTACACAAAAACCCCACACACACATGTTTTAATTGGGTTACAGGCAGTGAACCCCACGCTGTGTTTGGGTAAGGGAAAAATTTAAACCAATTTTGCCTTCAAAAAAACCCCCCGGGTTTAAGGTGCAATTGAAAGGGGGATTATTCTTTTAACTTTTTTTTTACAAACCCCACTCCTTGGGGGTTTTCACATACCTTTTTAAAAAGGGGCAAATTTGAAAAGGGGTGTTCTTTAAAAAAGCTTTTATTATACCCCCAAAGTAAAGTTTCACTGGGAAATTCACTTTGAAAAAACCGAACATGTCGCAGTCGATAATTTTTGTTTGCCTCCCGTTTTGGGGATCGTAATAAACAATTTAAAAAAAAAGGACGGAGGGCTAACTTTCATGAATGATCAAAATTTGGGAAAATAGTTACATAGGGTTTTTTTTACCACCCGTTTCAATTTTGGGCACCCAACAATTATTATTTCTGGTAAAATTTGGGAAATTTTAATTTTGGGCAAACGACAAAATTTTTAAAAAAAAACCCCTTTTCCACACTACAACAATTTTTTAAAATTTTTTAAACAATTCCCCAAGATTGTTTTAAAAAAAATATTTTGTTTTGAAAATGTTTGAACAAAACGTTCCTGCCACACATAAAAAAGCCCCCCCCCCTTATCCGGGGGGGTATTTGAAAACACGTACATTTGATCAATGTCAACTGCACATAAGATAGCTGCCCCATCCGGTGGAATATTTAGATACACGTAAATTCAGACCAATGTCAACTAAAATAAATGCTTTCCCCCCTCCGGGGGGTAATTCGCAACGTAACCCGACCAATTCAACTACACATAATAGCGCCCCCCTTTCCGGGGTATTTTGGATCACGTAAACCCGACCATTGTCAACTGCAAAAAAGTTTCCCCCCTTATCCGGGGGGATATCTGCATAAAGTAAACCCGACCAATTCAACTGCACATAAAATGGGACCCCCTTTTCCGGGGGCAAAAAACCCCAAAATTTGCCCAACCGACCCTTGTCCCCTTTTCAAATTTATAAGAATTAGCCTGCCTCCTTATGTTTGGGGCCTTTGGACACGTTTCCCGACCAAAGTCAACTGCACATAAAATAGCTGCCCCCCTTTCGGGCATATCTTGGGTTCGTAAATTCGAAAATTCCCTGCACATAAGAAAACGCCCCCTTATCCCCGGGGGATATCTGGAAAGGTAACCCGACCAATGTCAACTGCACATAAGATAGCTGCCCCCCTTTTCCGGGGCAAACAAAAACGTAATTTAGACCACTGTCAATGCACATAAATAGCTGCCCCCCCATCCGGGGGATATTGGGTACACGAAAATTTAGACCAATGTCAACTGCACATAAAAATACTGCCCCCCCTTTTCCGGGGCATATTGGGTACCCCCGAAAATTGACCATTGTCAAAGCACATAAGATAGCTGGGGCCCCTTTCCGGGGGATACTGGAAACGTAAACCCGACCAATTAACTGCACATAAATAGCTGCCCCTTACCCGGGGATATTTATACCCTAAAAACAGACCAATGTCAACTGCCCCATAAGATAGTTCCCCCCTTTTCCGGTCGCATATCTGGGAAAACGTAAAATTTAGACCATTGTCAACTGCACATAAGATAGCTGCCCCCATGCGGGGAATATTTGGGTACACGTAAAATTTAGACCAATTAACTAAAATAACATAGCTTCCCCACATCCGGGGGGATAAAAAGGTACACGTAAAAATTTAGACCAATGTCAACCCAAAAATTTCCCCGTATCGCATCGCAAAATGCGACGTAATTTGGACAATCTGCGATGGAAATTTCCCAACATCGCAGATTTGGGGTAAAAATTTTGACAGATTTATAAACATTTTGAAACCATATTTAAAACCTTTTCCCCCAAAAAAACGTTTTCTTATTTCCGACCAAAAAAAATCAAGCAAAATAACATATCAACACAAAAATAACTTTTCCCCCCCCCCCCGGGGCATATCAGCGTACACGGAAAATTTAGACCAATTTAACTACAAGAAATTTCTTCCCCATCCGGGGCATTTTGGGTTCGTAAATTCAGACCATTGTCAACTGCACATAAGATTTTGCTGCCCCCCTTTTCCGGGGGCATATCTGGAAAACCCCAAAAATTTAGACCAATGTCAATTTCAAAAGATAGCTGTTCCCCATCGGAGCATATCGGAAAAATTAAACCCGACCCCAAAAATTTAACTGAAATAAGATCTGCCCCCATCCGGGGGATAGGATCTGCACCCGACCCTTTTCAACTGCCCTAAGGAACTTTATCCGGGGGATATCGGGGTACACGTAAATTCAGACCATGTCAACTTTCATTAAAAATAAACTGCCCCTTTGCGGGGGGGAAATTTGGATACACGTAAACCCGACCAATGTCAACTACACATAAGATAGCTGCCCCCCTTTTCCCCGGGGGATATCCGGGTCACGTAAACCCGACCAATTAACTGCACCAAAAATAGCTGCCCCCCTTTTCGGGGGGAAACTGGGAAAGTAAACCCGACCATTGTCAACTGCACATAAGATAACCCCCCCCTTTCCCGGGGGGAAACTGGGTACACGTAAAACAGACCAATGTCAACTGCACATAAATATTTCCCCCCCCCCCTTATCCGGGGGGATATCCCGGGTTAAAGTAAATTCAGAAAAGTCAACTGCCCTAAGATAGCGCCCCCCTTTTCCGGGGGTTCAAAACGTAAATTAGACCACTGTCAACTGCACATAAGATAGCGTCCCCCCATCCGGGGCAATAAAAACTGGATCCCCAAACGACCCAAAGTCAACTGCACATAAGATAGCTGCCCCCTATCCGGGGCATTCTGGATACACGTAAACCCCGACCATTGTCAACTGCCCTAAGATAGCGCGGGCCCTTTTTCCGGGGCCTATCTGGATACAGAAAAATTTAGACCAATGTAACCTAAATAAGATAGCCGCCCCCCTTTCCGGGGAAAAATTTGGGCCTTCGAAACCCGACCAATTCCCCAAATGCACATAAATGGGTGCCCCCTTTCCCGGGCGCATATCTGGATTCAACCCCAAATTCAGACCCTTGTCAACTGCAAAAAATGCCCCTTATGGGGAATATTTTGGGTACACGTAAACCCCCCCCCAATGCCCAACTACACATAACATAACTTCCCCCCCATCCGGGGCATATCAGCGTCCCCAAATTAGACCAATGTCAACTAACGATTTCCCCGTTCGTCGCAAAAAGCGACTTTTGGACAATCTAAGTGGAATTTTTAAACAATGCATCCCAAAATTGGGATACAAATTTCACAATTTTTAAACATTTTTTAAACCATATTTTCAAACCTTTCCGAAATAAGTTTTTATATTTCCGACCAAAAAAATCCAAACCCATCCGTCCCGGCTGGGTTTTTGCCTGTGTCCGAAACCCTGCCGGGGGTACGTTTAAGGACGCGTGGTCAACGATGACTTCACGCCGACGCAACGGTGTTGATGCAATAGTAAAAAACGGGAAAAATTTTTTTACCTTTTGCATCCGAATACAACTTTTTAAAATTTGAAGACTAAAAAAGGGTTTCAGTTAATTTGTTTCCTGATTTCCCTTTTTTTTTTTATTTTTAATACTTATATTTTTTAAAAAAAGTTACATTTTCTTTTTGGGAACCCCCCTACCCGGGACTGGCTCGGGCTGTGAACCTATTTTTGGGGTATACCAAAAGCGAAAGAAAAAATGGGGTCCTTATATGAAACGTATTGAAATAAAAATGGGGGTTGCGCTCAAGATTTGCAAAAAACATAGCTAGCTTTCATTAAACTGCAACTGGACGGATGAAAACCCTTTTTAATATGTCTGTTTTAATAGAATATGCAGACCGAATTATCGGGCTTATTTTTAATACGTTTCATATGACTATACTATAACGCATTTTTGGAAATGCAACCAAAAAATTGGGGTTGAAAAAAAAAAGTGCAGATCCTTTCTTTTTTTTTTGGGCATATGAAACGTATTGAAATAAGTCACAACGAGGGGTTCGTATTTTGAAAAGCATAGCTAGCTTTCAAACCAACTGGACGGGTGAATAATTTTTAATATGTCTGTTTTTTAAAGAATATGCAGCCCAAAAAAATCTGTGCAGCTTCCTTTACAACACTACATGTACTTATCTGGAACAACACACTATGTAAAATCAGGAGGAAAAAATTTCCCCCATGATAAAATGAAATTATGGTTTGTTTTTTTTTTCAAAGGGTTGATTTTTTTTATTTAGGGGGAAGGGTTATTTAACAGGCCCGGATCCGGGATGGAATTCACTGTTCTTTTTTTCCTATAAGTTTTCATCTGAGCATGCACATGTCCCCCACCCCTTAAAATCAATAATAATTATACACAAAAAACCCAAATCCCCACACACATGTAAATTGGGGTTACAGGAGGACCTCACGCTTTTTGGCTACCGAGGGTTCCAATTCGCCTTCAAACAAACCTTTTGAAGGTGCGGTGAAAATTTTTCTTTCTTAACTTTTTTTTTACAAACCCCCCCCTAAGGGGGTTTTTCACATCCCCAAGAGGACAAACCGCCCCGGTGTTCTTAATGCAAGCTTGATTAACCACAAAAAAATTTTTCACCCGGGGAAATTCACTTTTAAAACACCCCAACATGTCCCAATGATAATTTTTTTTTTCCTTGTTTTGGGGAAACGATATAATAAACAATTTAAAAATGGACGGGGGACTAAAATTTTTAGAATGACTGAATTTTTGGGGAAAATAGTTACACAGGAGTTTTTGTTACCACCTGTAAAAAAATTTTGGGCACTAACAAATTTTTTTTCTGGTAAAAATTTTTAAAATTTATATTATGGGGCCAAACGAAATGCCTTTAAAAAAAAACCTTTTCCCACCTACTTTTAAATTTTCACACAATTAAAATTTAAAAAAATATTTTAAACCCAAAAAGTTTGAACGAAACGTTCCCCCTTACATAAAATAGCTGCCCCCCCTTTTCCGGGGGGATATTTGGGAAAACTTTTAAATTTAGATCAATGTCAACTGCAAATAAAATAGCTGCCCCCTTTTTCCGGTGGAATATTTAGATAAAGGAAACCGGGCCAATGTCAACCACATAACATAGCTTCCCCCCCCGGGGAAACAGCGTAAAACGTAAATTCCCGACCCAACAATTAAAATAAAATGGCCCCCCATCCGGGGCATATTTTAAAACACCCAAAACCCGACCCTTGTCAACTGCCCTAAGATGGCCCCCCTTTTCCGGGGCATATCTGGATACACGTAAATTCAGACCAATGTCAACTGAATTAAATAGGCCCCCTTTTCCGGGGGGATATCTGGATCACGTAAACAGACCATTGTCAACTGCAAAAGAAGCTGCCCCCTTTGGGGGAATATTTGGGCCCCGTAAAATTTAGACCAATTTTCAACTCACATAAATAGCTTCCCCCTTTTCCGGGGGGATTCACTACACGTAAATTCAGACCAATGTCAACCGCAAAAAGATAGCTGCCCCTTCCGGGGCATTCGGGTAAAGTAAAATTTTGGGCCAATGTCAACTGCACATAAAAATAAATTTCCCCCTTTTTTCCGGGGGATTTTGAAACAAATTCAGACCAATTTTCAACTGCAAATAAGATAGCTGCCCCCCCCTTTCCCGGGGGATATCGAAACGTAAATTAGGGCCAAATTCCCGCACATAAGAAGGGTGCCCCCCCTTTCCGGGGGGATATCTGGAAAACGTAACCCGACCAATGTCAACTGCCCTAAGATAGCTGCCCCCCTTTCCGGGGGGATTCGAAAACACGTTTTAGACCATTTTCAACTGCACATAAGATGCCCCCCTTTCCGGGGCATATCTGGGAAAACGTAACCGGGCCAAAGTCAACTGCATAAAATAGCTGCCCCCCTTTTCCCCGGGGGATTTTGGAAAACACGTAACCCGAACCTGTCCCTGCACATAAGAAGGGTGGCCCTTATCCGGGGCATATCTGGGTACACGGGAACCCGACCAATTTAACTGCACATAAAAAGCTGCCCCCTTTGCGGGGAAAATTTGGATAAAGTAAATTCAGACCAAAGTCAACCTTTTCCCCCCAAAAAAACATAGTTTCCCAAACCCCCATTAAAAAAAGTTTGGCCCCACGAAAATTTAGACCAATGTCAACTAACATTTCCCCGTATCGCATCCAAAATCGACGTAATTTGGGCAATCTGCGATGGAATTTCAAACAATGGGATCGGATTGTGCGATAAAATTTTTGACAGATTTATAAACATTTTTTAAACCATATTTACAAACCCCCGAAATAACGTTTTCATGTATATTTCCGACCAAAAAAATCAAGCACATAACATATCAAGCACATAACATAACTTCCCCCCATCCGGGGGATATCAGGGGCCCTAAAATTTAGACCAATGTCAACTACAAAGATAGTTTCCCCCCCTTTTCCGGGGGGGATATTTGAAAACACGTAAATTCAGACCATTTTCAACTGCACATAAGAAAATTTCCCCCTTATCCGGGGCATATCTGGAAAACGTAAAATTTAGACCAATGTCAACCCAAAAGATAGCCCGTTCCCCTTAAAAGGGGGCATTCGGGGTACACGTAAACCCGACCAAAAGTCCCAAATGCCCTAAAATAGCTGCCCCCCTTTTCCGGGGCATATTTTAAACACGAAATTCAGACCATTGTCAACTGCCCAAAAATAAAAGGGGCCCCCTTTTCCGGGGGGATATCGGGAAACACGTAAACCCGACCACTTTTTAACTAAAATAAGATATGCCCCTTTGGGGAATTTTGAAAACACGTAAATTCAGAAAAGTCAACTACACATAAGATAGCGCCCCCCTTTTCCCGGGGGGATATCTGGGTCACGTAAATTCAGACCCAAAGTCAACTGCACATAAGATAGTTTCCCCCTTTTTGGGGGTTTTAAAACACGTAAAATTTAGACCATTGTCAACTGCAAAAAATAGCTGGCCCCTTTCCGGGGGAAAAATCTGGGAAAACCCTAAACCCCGACCAATGTCAACTGCAAAGATAGTTTTTCCCCCCCATTTCCGGGGGGATATCTGGGAAAGTAAATTGGACCCAAAGTCAACTGCAAAAGATAGCTGCCCCCCTTTCCGGGGCAAAGGGGCCCAAAAAACCCCGTTAAAATTGAAGGACCCAAATTGGTCCAAAGCCTTTTTCAACCCTAAGATAGTTTCCCCTTATCCGGGGGCATATCTGGGTACACGTAAAATTTAGACCTTTTCAATCCCCATAAAGGGGTGGACCCTTTCCGGGGGGATATCTGGGTACACGTAAACCGGGCCAAGCCAACTGCACATAAAATAGCTGCCCCTTCCAAAAATTTTGGTTTTCGTAAACCCGACCAATGTAATATAAGATAGCTGCCCCTTTCCGGGCGCATATCTGGATTTAAGTAAAATTTGGGGTTTTTCCCAAATGCACATAAAATAGCCCCCCCCTTTGGGGGGGAATATTTAATACCGAACCCGAAAGTCAACCACACATAACAAACTTCCCCCATCCGGGAATACCCGCGTACACAAAAAATTTAGACCAATGTCAACTAACGATTTCCCCCGTATCGCAAAACGCAAATTTTGGGCAATCTGCGATGGGAAATTTTAAACAATGCCCAGAAATTTTCGATACAAATTTCAAGTTATAAACATTTTGAAACCCATATTTACAAACCTTTCCCGAAAACCCCTTTCTGTATATTTTCCCACCAAAAATATTTTATCCGTCCCGGGTGGGTTTGTTTCCGTGTTCCGAACCTTTGGGGGGGGTTTTTAGGACGTACGTGGTCAACTGACTTCACGCCGACGCAACGGTGTTAAACCCCAAAAGTAAAACGTACTTGTTTTTTCCTGTTTAAAACCGGTTTCGAACTTTTAAAGTTTGAAGACCAAAGGTTTCCAGTTTAAATTTTTTTCCTGATTTCCTTTTCCTTTTTTTTAATACTTATATTTTAAAGAAAGTTGGGTTTGAAATTTTCTATAGCACTGGTTTTAGGTGAACACTCATTTTTATGGGGGATACTATAGACGCGAAAAAAAAAGGGGGCAGATCCCAGTCATATGAAACGTTTTAAATAAGTCCCAAAGAGGGGTTTTTGGGTCAGATGATTTTAAAAAACATAGCTAACTTTTTTAAACCGCAACTGGACGGGTTTAAAACTTTTTAATATGTCTGTTTTTTAAAAGAATATGAGACCGCAACCCCCATCGTGACTTATTTCAGGGTTTCCTTTTGACTATACTATAGACGCATTTTTTGGGAAAAGCAAACAAAAAATTTCGAAAAGAAAAAATGCAGATCCTTTCTTGATTTTTTGTCATTAAAAGTATTGAAAAAGTCACAACAGGGGGGGCTCGGATGAGGGAAAAAACATAGCTTCTTTCAAACTGCAACTGGACGGATGAATAATTTTTAATATGTCTGTTTTTTAAAGAATATGCAGCCAAAAAAAATTTTGCAGCTTACCCCCCTACAACACTACATGTACTTATCTGGGAAAAACACACTATAAAACTTTTTAAAGAGAACATTCCCCCATGATAAAATGAATGTTATTATTTATTTTTTTTTTCAAGGATTGATTTATTTTTTTGGGGGGATTAGATTTATATTAACAGAAAAAAAGGATCCGGGGTGGAATTCACTTTTTTTCTTTCCTATAGGGTTTTTATCTGAGTGCAATTTCTTCCCCATACCCCTTATACACTGCCCCACAATTATACACAAAAACCCAACCCCACACACACATGTTTTAATTGGGTTACAGGGGGTGACCTCACCTTTTTGGCTACCGAGCGGGTTCAAAATAAATTTGCCTTCAAACAAACCTTGGTTGAATTTCGGGGCAAATTTTTCTTTTAACTTTTTTTTCTAAAAAACTCCTATGGGGTTGTCACATACCCCTTAATGAGGACAAACCGGGACGAAATGTGTTCAATGAAAACTTGATTAAAACCACAAAATAAAATTACATGGCGAAATTCCTTTGAAAAAAACACCCGGGAAAATGTCGGTTTTTTAATTTTCTTGTTTTCCCCTGTTTTAAACGATCGATATAATAAAATTTTAAAAAAGGACGGAGGGGCCAAATTTTTGGGAAAGACTGGGTCGAAAATAGTTAACGGGGTTTTGTTACCACCTGTGGCTCAACCCCCGGGCACCAACAATTATTATTTTGGAAAAATTTTGGGCATTCATATTATGAGCCAAAAGACAGAATGCCTTTTTAAAAAACCTTTACCCACACTACACATTTTTAAATTTTACACACAACCTGGGGCATAAAAAAAAAATTTTTTTGAAAAAGTTTGAAGAAAAACGTTCCCCGCCCCCATAAAATATTTCCCCCCCTTTCCGGGGGATATTTGGAAAACCCACCCTTCAGATCAATTTTCAACTGCACATAAAAAGGGGGTGCCCCCCTTTTCCGGGGAATATTTAGGGTAAAGAAATTCAGACCAACAACCCACATAACATAATTTCCCCCCTCCGGGGATATCAGCGTCACGTAAAATTTAGACCCAACTACACATAAAATAGCTGCCCCTTTTAAAGTTTGGAAAACCCCGTAACCCGACCATTGTCAACCGCACATAAGATAGTTTCCCCCCTTTCCGGGGGGATATCTGGAAAACGTAAACCCGACCAATGTCAACTGCCCTAAGATAGCTGCCCCTTGGGGGGGCTATAACGAAAATTTAGACCAAAAATCAACTGCACATAAGATAGCTGCCCCCCTTCCCGGGGGAAAATTTGAATTACGTAAACCCGACCATTGTCAACTGCACATAAAAATAGCTGCCCCTATCCGGGGGCATATTTGGGGTACACGTAAATTCAGGGCCAATGTCAACTGCCATAAAATAGCTGCCCCCCCTTTTGGGGGAATATTTTTAAAACGTAAACCCGACCAATGTCAACTCACATAAAATGGCGCCCCCCTTTTCCGGGGGGGGTTTTTTGGGGGAATTTTCCCTAAACCCGACCATTGTCAACTGCACATGAATTGCCCCTTGGGGCATTTTAATCCAAATTTAGAAATGTCAACTCACATAAATAGTTTTCCCCCCCCTTTCCCGGGGTATTTGGATCACGTAAATTCAACAATGTAAAATGCCAAAAAAGCCCCTTTTTATCCGGGGCATATCGGAAACGTAAAGGAGACCAATGTCAACTACATAAGATAGCTGCCCTTTTTTCCGGGGGGATATTGGGCCCCGTAAACCCGACCAAGTCAACTCACATAAGATAGCTGCCCCCCCCCTTTCCGGGGCATATCGGATACCGTAAAAAGACCAATTTAAACCCACATAAGATGGGTTCCCCTTATCCTGCGCATATTTGGAAAACGAAACCCGACCAATTCCCAAAGCATAAGATAAAAACCCCTTCCCGGGGATATTTTGGTTTTTCAGTTTAAAGGACCAAGGGGAACCCGAAAAAGAAATTTTAAAAAAGGGGGACATTTGAAACCGAAAATTCCAATTTTTAAAAAGTCCCAAATGTTTTTTGGGTTTCACCGAACCTTTAATAAAAACCGGGAAATAAACGTAAAAATTAAACCGGGCCAATTTTTTCAAAAAAACGAAAATTTCTTATTCCAAAAAGAAAATTGGCCGCTTTTAATTTTGGGGGGCCCCAATTTGGGTTTTGGGGGTGGGAAATTTTAAAATTTAAAATTTCGGGGTTGTAAAATAAAAATTTAAATTTAAAAAACCAATTTTTGAAAAAACCCCAATATTTTTAACAAACCTTTTCCCCCCCGAAAAACCGGTTTTCATACGTTAAATTTGGAAAAAAAAAAAAATTTTTGGTTTTTTAACCATAATTTCCAAAACATTAAGCTCTTTTTAAAACCGGGGATAAAACAGTAACCCAAAGACCAATTTAAAACACATAAGAAACTTCCCTTATTTTCCGGGGGGAAATTTGAACACTAAAAATCAACCCAAAACAAGAATTTTTTTTCCCCCTTGGTCCGGGGCCCTCTGGACCAAGGCAAATTCAGAAACCAAGTCAAATCAATTTAAGAACGCTTGGAAAGGCCCGGGCCCCCACCCCACAAGGTTTAAAATGGGCAAACAAAAATTTTAAACCCCAAAAACAACAAAACACCTTTTTACCCCACTTTTTGGGACGAAAAAAAACCCACCAGGGCCGGGGGCCCCCCAGGGGGGTTTTAATTAAAAATTTGAATTTTTCAGCATTAAAAAAATACCCCTCAAAATGGTTTTTTGGGTTTTCTTGGGAAAAAATTTTTAAAAGACCCCCCTTGTAATGCCTAAAATGTGCCCCCATTTTTTTCGGGGAAATAAAAAGCAAGTAAAAAGAAAAAATGTCCAAAATAAAAAAAAAAGCTTCCCCAATAAACCAAAAATAAATACACAAAAATTAAAAAACCAAAGGAAACCAACCCATTTCTTTTTATGATCCGGGGGGAAAATCGACCCCAAATTTGGACAACGGGGGGAAAAGGAATTTTCAAAAATTGGGATCCAAAAAATTTTAAAAGGGGGATAAATTTTCGGGCAGATTTATTTTAAAAATTTTTGGAAAACCCTAAAAAAATTTTTTAAACCCCTTTTAAAAAGTTTAATGGTTCAAAAAAAAATTTTTGGCCAATTCCTCCCTGGGGGTTTGTTTTGGGCCGTGGGGTTTAAGGACCAAAGCTGGGTTACGTCTTGGTTTTTTCCCCCACGGGGTCTTTCAACGGTGACTTTCAAACCCCCCCAAGGTTTTTTATGCCAAAAAAGTAAACAGTACCCTTCCCTTTTTTAAAATTTTTGTGTTTCCGGTACCTGAAAAATTTATTTAAAAAAATTTTTTAAAAAAGGTGAATTTAGTTAATTTGTTTCGATTTTTTTCCCCCCTTTTTTTTAAACTTAAAAAATTTTAAAGAAAGTTTTTTAGCCCGTTTTTTAAAAAAACCCAAATCTAAACAAAAAAACCTTCAAAGGCCCGTTTAAAAACTCCCTTTTTTGGGTATAATTATTTTAACCGAAAAAAAAGGGGTTGATCCCTATTTATAAAGAAATTTTTTTTTGTTTAATCACCGAGGTTTGGCCTTTTAGGAATTTTTAAAAATTTTACTTGGGGTTTTCCAAAAAACGCAAAACTTTTTGGAAAAAGGATTTAATAACTTTGAATAAAAGGCCCGGCCCCTTAGTAGAGGAATCAAAAATTCCCCCCCTTGTTTCTACCCTCCAATACGTTTCCCCCAAAGAAAAATATTTTTTATAAAACCGCATTTTTGGAAAAGCCCAAAAAAAATTAAGGGTTGGGAAAAAAAAGTTCGTCCTTTCTTAGTTATTTTTTTATCCCCCTTAAAAGAAAGAATGGAAATTTTGGGGCCCCCAAAGAGGGTTTGCGGCTCGGATTTAAATTTTGGTTTAAAAGATAGGTTAAAATTTTTAAAACCCCCGCGGTGAATTTGGGTTGGGGCGTTTCCAATGGAAAATTTTGGGGCCCAAAACAAATTAAAGTTACTTTCCCGCCCAAATTTTAAAATTTCTTATCCTTGAACAACCTTTTAAAAAAACAGGGGAAGAGAAATTTTAATTTTATACAAATAAATTTTTTTGTTTTTTTTTTTTTTCCCCAAAGGGTTTAAAATTTAATTATTTTTAAGGGTTTTAAATTTTTGAAAACAGGTGGGATGAATCTACCTTTTTCTTTCCTTTTAAGATTTTTTCCAATTTTGGGCATTTTTCCAAAATTTTTTATTTTTTTTCCTTTTATTTCACCACCTTTAAAACTTCCCCAAACCAATCACCACAAAATGGAACCTAAAATCTACAATTGGAAAACCATTACAGGCTCTTAAACTTTGTGAGTGCATACCAGTAATCATGTTCTGCCATCATAGTATGTCTTAATCCCGGAATAAAAGAGCTTGTGTTCGAGTGCACGCTCATTCAGAGTAACCAGAATATTTTTGTTTGTGTTTTGCAGGGCAACCTCACTGCTAAATGATCCGTTTCGTTATTCCTTATGTCAGGAATTAAACTTTGATGTGGAACTATGGGACAATTGGGCATTTTTGCGGGGCATGAAACATAAACCACAGTGTGGCTGTGAATGAGTGATTTTCCAGTCATCTTATGAATAAGGGAATGGCCTGCATGATATGTGAAGGAACGTGCTAAAAATGTGAACCCTCATTCGTTTACACTGCACCAGCTCCAACTATCGTACGTCACACCATAGAGCAAGTCCTGCTCTATGGTGACCACACCATAAAGACCAGACTGGTGACCCTTTGCTCATGGTAATACTTAAGGATACACCGGCAGATTGGATACAATTACCATCTGTTCTGTACATGTACATGTACAGGGGTGAGTGGGTGGTTGGGGTTGACTCACACCTCAAGATTGACATATGAACTGGACACTTTCTGTGGTCAGCCAGTAATGTTAGCAAGTGAAAATGATACCACCCAGGTTTATCTAGCAGAAGATCAGATGTGGTTGCAACTGATAGTGTAAGGTGCTAATACCTCCAGCGTGACATTAGACTGGGCTGTTTCCTAATGGTTGGGCCAATGTTGTGATTTTATCAGGGATATTAATTAGTTACTGTCACTACTGATTATTTAAAAACTTACTCAAATGACCCGTCTGTAATGCCCAATTCCTACAGAAAACATGAATTGTTATGATGCATATATATAATAAGTTGCCGTCAGGGAGCATGTAACAGTTTTTTTTGTTTTGTTTTTATTTGAGCGCCTATAGCGATGAAACATTCACAGGTTATTTTATGATATATTTCTTGAAAACTAGATGGTTGAAGTGAACGTACATTACCAAATACCAATGTTGTACTTTTCCCTTATATAATTCGTATCTCCTGTATTACAATGTCTGCCGTTTGCCTGGTAACTTACAACAGTTTTGTATTTTGTTTTTCTATACCCCCTATATTTGACGACCGTGACCGTTGGAAAATCGTGTCCAGTCAGACGCAATCACCTATCATAGTCCAAGTCCAATATTATAGGTTCAGGTTTACGGTTATTGTATCTGATTGGACCTTTAATATCTCCTGGTGTTATCCAGGTGAATGTTAGAACTAATCCACTCAAACTTCTACAATGAATGCTATAAAACGAAGGTAATTTTTTGTTTGGGAGTGCAGTGGCCCAGCGGTTTAGTGTATCGTATTATTTTGTGTTCTGATGGCTTAGTCATCAGGTTCGAATCCTGGTTGCGACAACAGTACTTCTAATAATAATAATAATAATGTATAGATTTATATAGCGCACGTATCCACCAACTAAGTGGCGCTCAAGGCGCATTTATTATTATCCCTGCTCATAAGGCTCATAAGGCTCATAAATCATTCCTGAAACCATCTCAGCTCCCTGGGAGTATACAGCTCAATTGCTGCCATTTCTAGCGCATAGAGAGCAAACCATCTCTGCCTTCACGGTACCCATTTAACCCTGGGTGGAGAGAAGCAATTATTGTTAAGTGTCTTGCTAAAGGAAACAGGTGTCACGGCTGGGGCTCGAACCCACACCTGCTGCTGGCAACACCAGAACTTGAGTTCAGTGCGCTAACCGCTCGGCCACGACAATCCACTTTACGTGCATTATACAACACACGGGACCTACGGCTTTACGTCCCATCTGAAGGACGAAGCATATGGTTAAGTACCTTGCTCAAGGATACAAGTGTACGACCGGCTCGAACCCACCCCTGCTGCTGGCAACACCAGAACTTGAGTTCGGTGCGCTAGACCGCTCGCACGACACTTTATCATAATTGCTTCTCCACCCAGTTGGTTGTTGTGTACTTTGAATTGCTTTAGAATGTATATGGGAGATGTGAAGAAAGAAGTTTCAATTCTTACAGTTTCTTTTATACAGTATATACTTATTGTTATGAAGACCTAGGAGCATTGATGTATGTGCTTTATATCTAGTCAAAATAAGTTTTGTTGTTACCTATCATGCTTACATCATGGAGGAAGGATTATTCAGTTTCCATGTATACTTTGCCATATAGCTGGAGTATCAGGCATGAAACAATAAGCCATTCATTCACTATATTATGTGGTCAGTGTGGCTCATTAGTATTCATGGTGTGCATGTGTTGGCTATGACTGTACAGCTTATACTATGGGAACATGTGTGACCCATGCTGAGCCAGAGCCTTGATTCTGATAAGTATGTTTATGGTCCAGTAGTTTTGTGATGCACTAAAGTACATTGAGTGGGAAATAAACAATTAGAGTTATGAGTTTGCATTATTTTATATATAAGAACAAGAACTTCAATGACAAAAGTATGTTCATCATGCATCTGTGATTGAAAGGAATGAAATGTAGTAGAGTTAGCATTACCTTTTAATGGTTTTTAATTTACAGTTTAGGGGTTTTCCCAGAATGTCATTTCAATTGTTTTTGATCAAGATTTATTGTATATTCCATGTGATGTTCCGTTACCACCATTAAGAATAAAATCTGAGAAGTTATCTTATTCAACTCCTGACTGTTCATATTTTATTCTTTCAGGGTCATCGGCCATTGAATCATTAATGTACCCCATGTAGAGTGTCGTGGCCGAGCGGTCAGCGCACCGAACTCAAGTTCTGGTGTTGCCAGCAGCAGGGTGTGGGGTTTGAGCCCCGGTCGTGACACTTGTGTCGTTGAGCAAGGTACTTTAAACCCTATTGCTTCGTCCTTCGGATGGGACGTAAGCCGTAGGTCCCTGTTGTGTAATGCACGTAAAGAATGCGCCTTGAGCACCACTGAGCTGGTGGATACGTGCGCTATATAAGTTCACACATTATTATTATTATTATTATTATGTAACTGCAGTTATTTGGCAGTCAGACTGAGTGTTCCTGTCCGACCAGATGACAACATTACGCCCCTACAGTGATGGTACCCCCAGCCCACCAGAGTACAATGTAAGTGGAACCATGCAGAGGATGAGCCAGTCATTACCAAACCAAGCCCAGTCTAATGTATACTTCTCGAACCCGGCTTTCCCGTGTTCGGCAATTACTAGATGAAACGTCTTGGTAGTTTATGGACTACAAAAAGACACACGACCCTCTGGGGTCATGAATCAGGTCAACTATAGGTTTTGGTTTTCCCAAGTGAGGTTGTCACTGACTGCATTCTAACTGTACACACACTGCACACCAACAACCTGACAGCGCGTGCGCAGTGGTGGTATAGGTCGATGGTTATGCAGGAATACCAGGCGCTCGCTGATAGCAATGGTGGATAGCTCTGAAACCCCGGTTAAACTCCTTCTATTGTCCTTAGAATTTATAGGACTTTAGTAACCCCGGTACCAAACTCTGCCAAGCTGTCAAGGTCGGTCAAGTTTCTCTCCAGCCGGGTAGCGAGATTGCCCTGCCTGGCCTGCACTGCGATAATAACTCATAGCCAATACCAGGGTCAATTTGGTTGACCCAACTGCCACCTATCTTTTGTTTGAAAGCCGCGGTTTTTAAATGTTGAACACTGTTTTTCGTTTCACCTGGGTTTACAAAGAAGAGGATGGACCTGATTTACAATAAACATTATTGTTGCACTCTTAATACTAAAGTGTAAATCAACCTTTTAACAGTTCGGTGATGACAACACTTTATTAAGTTAAATTTAGTTCAAAGTGTGTTGAAGTGTTGAATTAACTTACAGGTCAAGTGTTAATTTAACACTTGTGAAAGTTCAATCCTGTGTAAAGAGTTGTCACTGATCGAACATTTTAAGATGTTGATTTAAAACTAGTTTAAGTGTGTTCAACAAAGTAAAGGTGAAATGGTGAAGGGTGAATTGAAAAATCATAGTTTAAAAAATGAACCAATATAATTATGCCTATTTCATCGAATTTTACCAACTTGTTGTTAACAGCAATTGAGGGAATAATTTTGAAAACAAATTATGTTGCGACATATATGAACTCCCCACTGGTGCCGAAAAAAACTACAAGAATTAGTTGTCCTGGTCACTGTAGCACCGGACAAATTAAAGAGACACTACTTGTCCGTGCTTCAAGTGAGTAGGTCCAAGTCTAACTATAGCTACTGCAGCTATACTCATAGCCAGATCCTGGTGCAAAAGTGATATTTCCAGCAGAGATGTGCGAACCCCTGTTGTATGTGGAGACACCAACAAAGTGACCAACAGAAATAAATGACGAACTACATACGCAATATAATGAAAGCGTTTGAAGATGCCAAGCTGGAGAAACAGATATGACGAACCAAATCGATAAAGAAAACTATAATGCTGGGGTGAAAACCTTAAAGGGTAGGTGAAGATCAACATAAAAAAAATAATTATAAAACCGTAGGAAAATCTGTTGACACTTTCCCCATCAATGAAACTTAAAAACAATGCTTCAATTTTTATGACGTGTTTGGAGAAAGCTGCTTTCGGTATCTGTGAAATAACGATGTTTAAATGAATAGCACCATGATATTACAACAACAATGCTGAAAGATTCTATTGAACTTAGCATGGACATATAAAATCTGTGACTAAACTAAACCCACCACTATTATAGACTTTTAATTAGTTATATTGGGTGCTACATAAAGCACTGGACCTGCAGGTTTTTCATATTCATATTAACGTTGATTTTATTGTTGTTCCCCAGAGGATAGCAATTAGAATTTTAACAGAAGCTTTCCAACTCAAATTCGGCAATTGAACATTCAAATTCGTTTTCGGTACGTTCGTATTCAACAATTTTGTTCAATATGTGAGCCTGTGTTTAACAAAGTTTTCCACCCCTAAAATTTTAGAGCCTATACATTAACACCCTGTTTAATCAGCCATTCTCCACGAACCCCCAGCGAGAACAGCAGTATGGTGGTTTGATGTGGTTTGTGTGTTCCTCATGTGTTACAACCAGTCATATACTGGATGACTGTTAGTGATTATACATTAAACTATTATCAGTTCACTAATAGTGGTTCCTCATCCATTTTCAGGTATGTGGATTTTTCCTTTATATCAATTTAACATTTGCATATTATAGATCAACTAGGGATAACTTTGGTTTACTTTCAACCTATTCAGTAATCATTTAATATACTTTAAACTTCGGTGAATCTTTTAATGAACTTTATTGCTTTAATCACTATTGTGTGTGAACCTTGCTTAAGTTTTATAAGTGTTGTTTTATTCATTGATTGTTCCTTTTCTGATATTGCTTGAGTATCATCTTTCAGTGTTAGATTAGACTTTGTAGAATTTATTGATACCTAAATTTGGTTGATGACTTTTCTCAATAAGGTGTATTTGGAGTTAGAAAAGTCATGGTAGTTTAGTTTTATATAGTTCAGTGGTACCATTTCCTGTGCATATTACAGCTAGCATGGCTGGGTATGAAACACAACCTCGATCATGGTCTGAGACCAGGCCTGTGGTCTATGTGTAGCAACTTACATGCAGGGGTAATCCAACTCCTAACCCTTGCACTTAGTTGAGAATACTTGGTAGTGGTGGAAATAAGGTATCAAGTGCAGTCCTGTGAGTTGTGTTATGTGAAAATAAGGATGAGCAATAGTCTCTCAGGTTTTCAAGTTCATGTTTTTCTTTATTCCTTTATCTTATGTGTTTCTTAAGTTGATTTACAAAGAAAGTGGAGTTAAATAAGACTGTGTTCCCAGTATAAGTAGTGATGAAGTCTGCCAGACATCAGTTAGTTTGGATGTTTAACTCAAGTACAAGACTTGTTAAAAGGAAAGGTGTTATGATTTAGTTAACATCATATATGTTTGGTTAAGGCAGAAAAAGTTATTGATACTTGTGTTTACATTTTTACTGTTATTATTGCTAAAGACATTTTTCGTATTTTTAGAGAGTTTTGATAATAGACCTTAAGTCTTTTGAGTCATTTCTGTGTGCAACTGATGTAATGTAAACATACATATACTGGATGACTGTTAGTGAGGTTAACACATTAAACTATTAACAGTTCACTGTGGTGGTTGTTCTCATCATTTTCCCAGATTCTACATTAGTATGGTATTCTAATAACAAGTGACAAGTGTTACAAATATCCTTTATTTTTGTTTACCGTCCAATATGTTAAAATCCATTAAGGTTTGTACCTTCTTTGGAGTGAAGTACTAACTTTCTTGGTATCTATATCAATTGTTAGTACTAGTAGGTATGTTGTGCTAAACCCACTATCAATTCTGTCGATACCGTGTTGCCAACACAGTGTGTATATCGTCTATTCAGGCCATAGGATGGTGATATGTGATCACTGTACTACCATTGCCCAATGTATGGCCCTGGGTGAGTTGTTACATTCCAAGTTTCTGGTAAAGTCGTGCTCCAGACCATGGTCCTGGCTAATACAAGGTTTTTTTCAAACACAAATAACGATAAAGAAAATATCAGTCAGAACGATTTCGTTTCAACATTTTTTACGCATAACAAAGCTGCGATGCAAAAAATAATTTACATAGCAAAATAATTTTTAATATAACAATCTGTGGTTGTTAGCAACAAATTTAAAATCTTAAAATTACGTATGTAGTGTTATAGTGAATGTTTGGTAAGGTGTTTTTAAGGCGTTACTGTCGTTTTGGCTCATATGAATGTCCAAATTTACCAGAAATAATAATTTTATTCCGGAGGTGAGCTGGGTGGTAAAAAAACTCCTGTGTAACTATTTTTCGCCAAGTGCAGTCATTCATGAAAGTTAGTCCTCCGTCCATTTTCTTTTTGTTTACATTATTATATCGATCGCTAAAACAGAGGCAAAAACAAGTACCGGGTGTGCTTTCAAAGTGAATTTCATGAGTGTAACTTTGCACGTGGTATAATCTGACTTTTCCTTCACTCTGTTACGGTGTATGTGTTAAGCAAGTTAATCTTATAGTCAACAAAATTCGCACCTTCACTAAGGTTTGTTTTGAATCTCGCTCAGTATGCAACACAGCGTGAGGTCACTGCATCTAATCCAATTCAATACATGTGTGTGAGTTGGTTTGTGTATAAGTGTGCAGTGTATGTAAGGGGTATAGAGACATGTGCATGCTCAGATGAAATCTATAGGAAAAAAGAACAGTAATTCCATCGGATCTGTTTTCTGTTAATATAATCTAATCCTCCTAAATAATAATAAATCAATCCTTGAAAAGAAAACTAACATAATATTTGCATTCATTAACATTCATTTTATCATGGAGTCTTCTCATTCTCCGTGATTTTACATAGTGTGTGTTGTTCAGATAAGTACATGTGAGTGTTGGCAGCGGGTAAGCTGCGCACGAATTTGTTTTGGCTGCATATTCTATTTAAAAAACAGACATATTCAAAAATTATCTAGCATCCGTCCAGTTGCGGTTTATGAAGTTTTGCAAATCATCTGAGCACCAACCCTCATTGTGACTATTTCAATACGTTTCATATGACTAAAATACAAAGGATCTGCACTTTTTTTTTCACGCCTACATGTTTGTGTTGTTCCAAAATATGCGTCTATAGTATGGTCATATAAAACGTGTTGAAATAAGTCTGGCGGGGTTGCGGTCTCTATAATCTAAAAAAAGTTATTAAGTTATTCATCAGTCCAGTTGCGGTTTGAAAGCTAGCCTTCTTTTTTTGTAATCATCTGAGCACCAACCCTCACATTGTGACTTATTCCAACCGTTTCATATGACTAGTACAAGAAAAGGATCTGCATTTTCTTTCAATCTACATTCTGTGTTGCATTTTAAAAATAATAAGTCTATAATGTATAAAATGAGTGTTCACAACCAAGTAGTGATGCCCGTCCTGCATAGGTAGTAGCTCCGCCCCGCACAACCCCGATTGTTTGTTGTATTGTCAAGTGAAAATACGGGTAATGAATAGCCTGACTCGGTACTTAATAAACATGGTGCATAGTGGTTTTTAAATTAATTATAGACCCATAATCTTGTTATGCGTGTTGTCTCAAACGTACGTTTATTTGGTCACTAAACCCTTTATGCAAGGTCATAAAGTTAATGTAAAATTAATGATCGAAGTTTTCCTAAACAAATGGACTCAACATAATTACCTTGCAAATCACTACATGAAATGAGTTTCAAATCATTGTTAATACTATTCCCCAAACTAAAGGTTATTTTCACTAATGGTCTGTGAAATAGTTGAAAATTTGTTTTTTTGACCCACGATAGGAATGGACGGGTAAATAAAACCCCATAATAAAGACAAGGGTTGCCAAAAACCCAAACAAATTCATCAAATTCCTTTAGTGTCAACGGGCGATATACAGTTTCAAGTATTTTATTCATTATTAAAACATACAATACAAATTTATCAAATGGTGATTATCAATAACATTTAAAAGAACAAAATTACAACGTATCAGCTAATTTACGATTCTTTAAACAAAACAAACCCTACTTGGTAAAAAAATCTTGATTTAAAAAAGCCCCAGATATTTGACTATATAATTGTTCGTCATTTCACTTCTGTTTTAATACGAGGAAAGTGTTTTTTAATAAAGTTATTTACATCCCAAAACTTTCCATTGTATCCGACGAAAACAATTTGCTAATTTTGTTCATGCTCATTTCTCGGCATCGATGTAAAAGGAAGAAGATGACGTACTGTCACGACGTTAACAAGGTCCCTGAAGACGGCAGTGTTATAGATGGTGTATTTGCATTCTTTTGAAGGGAAAAGTTCAATCTCGGTACCTTGGGACGTAGTCCGATGAGTCAAAATATTCACCCACCATCTCGTGTAATGTAATTGCCAACAGTGTTCTCCTGGCTTTAGGGCTTTCTGAAACATCTGGTCTTTCATCATCACTCTTCCTCGTTCTCTTCATCCTCATTTAGTTGAAGTAGTCCGTCAAATTTGGTATGGAGTTTAGGCATTACTCTGTTCAGGCTTTGTTTACTTCTGCCTTTATTTTCTTCGAGATCTTCCGCAATATCCTGATGGTGTCTTATCTTTCAGATGTAGGTAACGACAAAAAAACCTTGTATTTGTTGAAAAAAAATTCGCTTATCTGGTTTTCCTATTGCTTTTCCCTTTGGGTTGATCTTCACTCATACCCGATGACTACTTTTCATATTTTCACACCCATCTCTTCAGTAGCCTCTTTGGGCCCCTTCCAACCAGTCTCGAAAAGTGGCATTGTCTTCCAATTCAGAAAAATCACCCCCTTGAGTTTCGTAAAATTTACACCCCCTTCGGATTTGAACTTTTTCCCCCTTTTTTACCCTCTAATTCGTTTCACTTTTCTTTCCAATTTTCTGTCCTTTTTAAATTTTCAAATTTGGGGGTTTGAAATTTGGGTGGCTTTTTTAAAACATGCCTTTTATTTTGTTTCTCCAAATCTGTTTGCATCCTCTGGGTTATACCCCCCTTTGGGGTGAAAGATGGGTTTGACGCGTCATTCTTTTTTTCCTGATCTTAATCTCCGTTTGACCCCCTTTTAATTTAATTTTTTTCCTCTTTCCCTCATTTTATGTTTTAGCTCATTTTTCATTTCCGTCTTTCCTATTTTTTTTCCCCCTTTCTCATTTGCTCTCTTTTTTTGTTTCCCTTTTTTTCCGTTTAATTTCGCTCCCTTTTTTCCTTTCCCCTTTTTTTGTTTTTTTGCTTTTTCAGAAATCCCAAAATCCAGGGGAAAAAGAAAACCAAAAAAAAAAAAAAATTTTTTGGGCAAAAAAAACAAAGGACGAAAAAATACCAAAAAAATGGAAAATTTTTCGGGAAAGAAAATAGAAAAAGGAAAGGGGAAAAAATGGCAGGGCGGGGGACCCCGGGTTTTGGCCGAAACTTTTTTCCGTTTTTAAAGGGGTTTTGCTAAAACCCGGGAATTTTTTCCCTTTTTTCCCTCCCCCCCCTTTTGGGCCTTTGGTTTTGCAATGAAAAAAAAAAAGGGACGTTTAAAAAACACAACGTTTTGGGAAAAGGAAAAAACGGATTTTTTTAAAAAAAATTTAAAAACTACGGAAGAAGGAGGGGGAAAAGGTTAAATAGAAAAGGGGGAAAAAAAGGGAAAGGGGGGGGTTGGGGGTTTTTTTGAAAAAAAAAAATCGAAGGTTTTTTAAAATTTTTAGGGGGGAAACCCCGGGGCCTTTAAAAAAGTTTTGGAAAAACGGGGAAAAAACTCATCGAATGTTGGGGAAAAAATTGGGGGAAAAAAATTAAAGGGGGGGAATTAAAGTTTCCCTCACCCGGAAATTTCGGTAAATAGGAAAGGGGGGAAAAAAAAGGATGAAAAATGTTAAAAAAAACCAGGGTACAAAAAACCCGGTGGTTTTTAACAATTGCGGTTCGAACCCCGGGGATTTTTAAATAAAAAAAAACCCTGGGGGGGGGTTTAAACCGGGGCCCCGTTGATGTGCTTTCAAAAAACCGGGTGAAAAAAAGGAAATTGTTCATGCGGCCGGAGGGGTTTGGTAAAAAATTCCGGGCGAGGTTTGGGGAAGGGGGGTTGCGTCAAATAGGGGAAACCCCCTTTTTAAGGGTTTGTAAGGGGGGCAACCCCTTTGTTATTTTTTTTGGGGGTGAAATTTTTTAAAATGGGGGGGGTTTTAGTTCCTTTTTTTAAAAGGGTTAAAATTTGGGGGGTTTTTTCGGGGGGTTTTTTTTTCCCCATTCTGGTAAAAAACGGTCCGTTCCCCCTTTAAACCGCTTAAAATAAAAAAAAGGGGGCGGAAGAACAAAATTTGATCATTTTTTGGGAAAATTGACGTACAAAAAACCTCAAAAAACTAACAAATCTGCGTTTGGACAAAACGGGGGCCCCTTTTTAAAAAATCCTTATGAAAAAAAAACCCGGGCCAAGGGTTTGGGCCCCAAATTTTTCCAAATTTAACCCAAAAATTGAACAATAATTTATAAGGCATGAAACATAAGGACGAGGTACAATAAAATGACACATGCCGGGAAAGAAAACAACTGTAACTTTGTGGGACATTAACATTTCACGAAACATGTGGACATATCCCACACAATTAAACTGGCACATATTTTAAGCAAAAATTGTTTTTTTTTTCAGACGGCATCTTTCCCATTGACTCCCACTTCGCTACCCATTCCTAGTAAAATTCATGGTTGCAGTACAACTCAAAACCTGGCTAAATCTGACTATTCATCTGCAAAGCAAATACCGGCCGGGTGTATTCTTGTATATAAAATGGTATGAATGGACACAGCGTGACCTTTACTGTGTATGTATTATGAGCAATCACCTTTGTGTATACGGACTGTCAGGCCTACACAAAAACTTGCTGGTAGTGTGACAAACACTTCATGACGTCACACGAACCAACCTAGTACTGTAATAGTTTGTTTAAAAACACCGCCACTTCGCCAGCGCTTGGCACGTCCCAACAGGCCCACAAGTCCATCCGGTCAACAAGGGGTAGCGATGAGTCATGGGGAAATGACGTCACGATATGAAATTCTGCTTTTTTGTATGGGCGCTTTATGTGAACGTCACATACGTAAACACTGGAACTTGTTTTGTCATGCGCTACATGCATTGCAGTAGGGGTACGTGTACGTCAGTGTTTGGTCTTTAATCACCTGGTTGCGGCCCGGGCTTGCCCGAGCGTGTTTGGGATTGTCCAATTTAAATTTCCCGGTGCTGCTTGTGAATCATCCAGGATTTTTTTTCAATAAATACTGTAAAGGGCCATTTAACCGTACATACATTAGGTTTTTAAATTTTATTTTATGAAGGACATTTTTAAATAAGAACAGTGTAGTTGGTATTTTCAAACCATACACAACATTTTATACAGGTTGAGTTATATAAGTTAATGGGTGTAACTTGTGTAGCTATATAGATTTTTAATTTTAATGAATGACAAATTTGCCGCACTATTCGCAAGAGTGAATGTTAAACTTTCGGTTGTCATCCTGTTTCGGTTGTTTAGACAGGTATTTTGTAAACACCCAATTATGTTAGACCATCCTTCCTCCATGTTTACACGTGATGGTGCACGACTTCATACCTTCATTGCATACGTTGTGCTAATACCATCTTGACCATAGTCAATCACTACGTGTTGTTTTGTGTGAACGTACAAAGGCCACGACCATTGCTTGACCAATGGCTCGTTCGGTCATAAACGCGGGCCTGTTCGAACACGTTCCTTCAGCTAGACAGCTGACGACAACGAACCATGCTACACTGTTCGGTCTATGGACTCGTACATTATTGAACTAGGGGAAATAGTTGAACAGATGTTATAAAAAATAATTGGTATATCCCAACATCTTATACAGTAGTAATTCTCACGTTTTACTTATTACAATACTCATACAAAAACAAAAATTATAAAATTTATATTATACAAACATTAAAACACAAAATTGTTTTAAAATATTACTTAAACAGACACATCCCTCAGTAATTATGGAACACCCCTACTAAAAATGGTATGGGCGACTCCTCAAATTATGCTAATTAGGCTAAAATGCTGGCTTCTGATTGGTCAATCAGGGGTTAAAGGGGCGAGCTACTACCTATACAGACAGGCATCACTACTAAGGTGGATATGTGATAATACGATTCTTAAAGATGAAGAATGTAAGGAGGAGAATAGAATGGTTTGGAAATTCTGGACCAATCAAAAATATAAATGTTAACATTCTTGAATGGTGGGATATAGGCAAAAAATAGATTACAGGAAATTATAAAGGATTATAGCAATGGGAAGAAACATGAAGAAAAGAAAGAGAAATGTAATCTTCAAAACGAATTAGAAAACCGTTTAAATTTTCCGGGTAAAATGGATAAAAGCCACTTTATTGAAATCGAGAGAAAGCTTAAAGTTCACGAACACCGGGAATGGGAAAAAAAAGCTAAACTCAAATTACACACTAAACAAAAAATTGATGGTGAGAAACCAAGCAAAACCTTTTTCAGCTGTAAAACAACAGCAAAAATCAAATAATATTGCTCGTCTTAGAGATGAAAAGGGGGAAATTATAAGTAAGCTTAATGATATGATGAACCACGTCTAGAATTTCTATGTCAATCTGTTCTCCTCTGAAGGTATAAACAATTATCATTTGAATAGAATACTAGATAAGGTAGATTCCTTTTCTTTTGACGAAGAAACCATTCTTGAAATGAACAATGATATAAGTAGCGAGGAGTTATATAATGCACTTAAAGTAATGTCTAAGGACAAAGCGCCTGGTTTAGATGGGCTTACAGCCGGGTATATATAACCTTTTGGTATATTATTAAAAATGATTTTATTGATGTAGTGACATATTGTAATATTAATGGGAAACTGCCAAGGTCAATGAACATGGCTCTGATTAGAATGATATATAAAAACAAAGGAGAAAGAGACTATCTGAAGAATTGGAGACCTATTAGTTTACTCAACGTTGATTATAAAATTATATCAAAAGTTATCACCCAACGATGAATGGCCAAACTCATGCCTTTATTGATTAATGAATCCCAAACTTGTGGGGTGAAGGGAAGAAGTATTCAGGAAAATTTAATGACAATTAGAGATACTATTGACTACATCAACATTACTCACAAAAGCCGCTCTTATCAGCGTGGACCAAGAGAAAGCATTTTGACAGAATAGAATGGAAATATGTATGCCATTATGAAAAAAATTAATATACCTGTGGGACTCATTAACTGGATTAGAACTTTCTACTCGGATCCTTTAATTACTATAAATGTTAATAATTTCTTTACAGAACCTTTCCAAGCAAAGAGAGGAATTCGTCAAGGTTGTCCTCTTTCTCCTTTGTTATATGCAATATGTGCTGAAGGATTGAGTAATCTTATTAGGAAAAATGATTTAATCAAAGGTATTATGTTACCCACACAGGAAAATATAACCATTATACAACATGCTGATGACACGAACATTTTTGTTACAAGTAACAACGATTTCAATGTTTTAGAAAAATTATTTTATACGTACAGTGAAGGATCGGGCTCCAAAATTAATGTTAAAAAAACCACTGGTCTTTGGCTCGGGGCATGGAAAAACAGAATAGACAAACCAGTAAATTTTCAATGGTGCAATGATAAACAAACAATTTTGGGAATATATTTTGGTAACGAAGTTACACCTGAAGATAATTGGGATGAAAAAATCAATAAAATCAATTATTATCTCAATAGATGGAAAGGACGGGCCCTTACTTTGAAGGGCCGCGCTATAGCTATTGGTAGTAGCTTGGCCTTTTATGGGTCAATCCTTTCATGCCCTGATCATCTGATAAAAAAAACTAGATGACATTATATGGAAGTTTTACTGGGCTGGCAAGGGCGACAGGATGAAAAGAGCCACTGTTAATAGCCCTTCAAAAATGGGAGGAACGGGGGTAATAAATATTGTTTTCAAATTGAGAGCCTTGAAATTACAATGGCTTCAACGATACACACAAAATCGAGGTAAATGGGCAAAATTATTTGACTATTGGATTAATAGAGCCAGTGGTGAAGACAGATTGGGGTGGTGCATTTTTAGCAAGTGTAAGCATATAAGTCCTTGTACTCCTCTTTATAGAGAAATTATAAATGCTTTTAACAAATTAAATGGCAAGATCTCCTTCCATATGAGTTGCATCAATGAAGCTTTTGAAACTCCAATATGGAATAATACTGTCATAACTGAAGGGAATAAAAGTATTGACACTAGAATTCTAAAAGTTTGGAACGTTCTAATTCAAACACATATTAGAAGAAAATCGTCTGATAACTATTAACAACTTAGGCCCAAGAAATGCAAAAATTCGGCCAATAAATACGGGTAGAATCCACGCTGGATTAAAGAATCGTATCGCCAAAATTCTTCAACGAAAAAAGAGAAGGGCCAGCAAACCATTTCAGCAATTTTTTGGATATCAAACTAAGAAACGATGATTTTTTCTCTATCAAAAATTACTGTTAAAAATACATATATTAATATGATTAAAGATGCTTATTTTCCCAGCAGTGTAGAAAGTCGTTGGCAAAATAAACTGAACATCCAAACTCCTTTTAATTGGAAAGAAATATGGCATAAAGCTTGTAGTAAGATCTTAGATCATGACGACAAAGACTTCTGGTATCGTTTAAGACATAGGATTCTGCCAACTAAAGATGTATTGTACAAAATGAAAAAGGTTTATGAAACTAAATGTGGTCTTTGTAAATTTTCCAAAGAAACTTTAGAGCATTTGTTTATTTATTGCTGTAAAACTTTGCCGTCGTGGTTATTTATAGAAAACATATTGCGTGTTTACACGGGGAATCCGTATTATTTTCTGAATGACAGTAACAGAATTTTAGGATATGGGAAACATGTGACTGATATTCCTTTGTTTTTAATAGCCAAACTTCACACAATTATTTGGACTACTAGGTGTCTGAATCTGGAAGAAAAACAGTCAATTGACGATTCACAGCTCCTAAGAATCTACAAAAAGAATTTAAAAGTTTATTTGACCCTTGAAAAAAAGAGGCTGTCAAAGTATGAATTTAACACAATCTAGAGTAAAAATAATGCTCTCTGTTGAATTCAAGATGAGGCAATATTATTTTCTTTCTAACCTTTCCTCTCATGTAATTTAATGTAATAATTTATTTATTGTAATTTTGTTTTACTTGTATGTATAACTGTTGTAATTTCTTTTCCGAGTGAAATAAATGGAGTTGTATGACTCCAATGGAACAGAAAAAAATAATATATATATATATAAATAAATAAACAATAAAAAAAAAAAAAAATTAAAAACAAATAAATAAATAAACCCCAACACCAACACCAACACCGCCAACAACACCAACAGCCAACACCAGCACCAAGCAACACCAACACCAACACCAGCAGCACAACACCACCAGCACCAACGCAGCACAGACACCAACACCAGCAACACCAGCAGCACCAGCACCAGCCAGCACCACCAGCACCACCAACACCACCAGCGCCACCAGCACCAACACCACACCAACACCGCCAGCACCAGCACCACCAGCACCAGCACCAGCACCGCACACCAGCACCGCCAGCACCACCAGCACGCCACCAGCACCACCAACACCACCAGCACCACCAGCACCAGCACCACCAACACCACCAGCACCAACAACACCACCAGCACCAACAACACCACCAGCACCAGCACCACCAACACCAGCGCAGCACCAGCACCAGCACCACCACCAACACCAACACCAGCACCACCAGCACCAACACCACCAACACCACCACCACCCACCAACACCAACACCACCAGCACCAAAGCACCCACCACACAACCAACGCCAACACCACCACCACCAGCACCACCAACACCACCAGCACCAGCACCACCACACCAACAACAACCCAACACCGCAGCACCAGCCAGCACCAACACCAGCACCAGCACCGCAACACCAACACCACCAGCAACCACCACCACCGCAGCCGGCACCAGCGCCAGCACCAACACCAGCACCAACACCCGCCACCAACACCCACCCAACCAGCAACGCCAGCGCCACCAGCACCACACCGGCACCAGCACCGCCAGCACCACCCCACCAGCACCGCACCAACACCGCCACCAGCACCACCAGCACCACCCAACGCAACCACCCACACCACCCAGCACCGCAGCACCAGGCCCACCAGCACCGCAACACCAGCACCACCAACACCACCAGCGCACCCAGCACCAGCACCACCAGCACCCAGCACACCACCAGCACCACCAGCACCGCCAACACCACCACCCAGCACCACCAGCACCACCAGCCACCAGCACCGCAACACCAGCACACACCAGCACCCGCACCAGCACCACCAACAAGCACCGCAGCAACACCAACACCAGCACCACCACACCAACACCACCACCAGCACCACCAGCACCACCACCACCACCAACACCAACACCACCAACACCAACACCACCACCACCAACACCAACACCACCACCACCACCACCAACACCAACACCAACACCAACACCACCAACACCACCAGCAACACCAACACCAACACAACCAACACCAAGACCACCACCAACACCGCAACACCGCCAGCACCACCAACACCGCAGCACCACCAGCACCACCAGCACCACCAACCACCACGCACCGCAGCGCCACCACCGAGCACCACACCACCAACGCCACCGCCAGCAACACCAACACCCAGCGCAACACCACCAACACCAGCACCAACACCAACCACCACCAGCACCAACACCACCACCAGCACCCACCCAGCACCAACACCACCAACAGCAACACCAACAACACCAGCACCCACCACCAGCACCAACACCAACACCACCAGCACCAGCACCACCAACAGCACCACCACCACCAGCACCACCAGCACCAGCACACCAACACACCAACACCAACCACCACCAGCACCAACACCACCGCCCACCAGCACCAGCACCACCAGCACCAACACCACCGCACCACCACCAAGCACTAACACCACCCACCACCACACCACCAACACTAACACCACCAACACCAACGCCACCAGCACCAACCACCAGCACCAACACCAGCAACACCAACAAGCACCAACACCAGCAACACCACCAGCACCAAGCACCAGCACCACCACCAGCACCAGCACCACCAACACCAGCACCAACACCACCAAAACCAACACCACCACCACACCAGCACCACCAGCACCAACAACACCACCAGCACCAGCACCAACACCAGCACCAGCACCACCAGCACCAACACCGCAACACCACCAACACCAACAACACCACCAACACTCAACACCACCAACACCAACACCACCAGCACCACCAGCACCGCCACCACCAACATACCCACCAACACCCACCAACACCACCACCAACACACCACCGGCACCAGCACCACCAACACCACCAACACCACCACCAGCTACCAACACCACCAACACCACCAACACCACCAACACCACCAACACCACCAACACCACCAACACCACCAACACCACCAACACCACCAACACCACCACCAACACCAACACCAACACCACCAACACCACCAACACCACCAACACCACCAACACCACCAACACCACCAACACCACCAACACCACCAACACCACCAACACCACCAACACCACCAACACCACCAACACCACCAACACCAACACCAACACCACCAACAACACCCAACAACCACCAACACCAACACCACCAACACCAACACCAACACCACCAACACCACCAACACCAACACCACCACCACCACCACCACCACCAACACCACCAACACCACCAACACCAACACCACCAACACCAACAACACCACCAACACCACCAACACCACCAACACCACCAACACCAACACCACCAACACCACCAACACCAGCGCAACACCAGCCGCAGCACCGACCAACAACCACCAGCACCACCAACACCAACACCAGCACCAACACCAACAGCAACACCGACCACCAGCACCACCAACACCAACACCAGCACCACCAACACCACCACCAGCACCACCAACACCGCACCACCAACTGCCACCACCACCAACACCACCACCAGCCACCAACACCAGCACCACCAACACCACCAAGCACCAACACCACCAACACCAGCACCACACCACCAGCGCCACCAACACCACCAACACCACCAGCGCACCACCACCAGCACCAACACCACCACCAACACCACCAACACCACCACAAACACCACCAACACACCACCACCAGCACCACCAACCACCAACACCAGCACCACCACCAGCACCACCAACACCGCACCACCAC
>CM055835.1:16460331-16487831 GCA_029582265.1 Zoroaster sp. YZ-2022 | reverse complement strand
CTATTTTCCTTCCTCCATGGTCTAAGCGTTAGGGCTGTTGGAGCTAACGTACATAACATACGTCGCAGCTAACGTTACAGGTAATGTAGGAATTAATTTTAAAAGAATTTGAAAAATATCTGGACCTAATCAAACTACATATATTTTGTAAAATAGTTGGACTTAGGCCTATATGAAAAATATCCTTGACAATTTAACTTATGTCTTCAGACTTTTAATATCTCATTGTGATCTGTCCCTCAGTATCGTGTAGTGACAATTTAAAAAAAAGATCATTCCTGGTGATTATTTTCAATAGTTACCATGTTAATACCTTGACCAACAAAATAAACTATAACCCTAACCACCCCAAATCCATCAAAATCCTGAAAGGGGCACTTTTTGGGGAAAAAAATCAGCACTGTTGAAAAATGGGATCTTTATAAATGGAGTTTTATCAGATACTTAAAGTAATACTACATGTATTGTAGTTGCACAAACATAACTTTGTACATGAGCCAAGAATACTCAACCTTTGGCGGTGTAAATAAGCATGGAAATGAACTTCAAGCTGAACTAAAGTTTTGGGTTATTTTTTCATAGTGTATACAATGAAGATGGATGCTGACCCAATTATTTATTATTTTACATGTATGGATGAATAGCCGACATTCCTAAAATTAATTACCATTCGATTTACAGATTTATGGGTACCACTCTGAGTGGTACAAATGCTTCCATGCCATTTGCAGGGCTGAGAGGAAGAAATAAGATTAAGAAGAAACAGAAACATCAAGGTAGGCAAATATTGAAAAATACGGGTAGAATGTCGCATCCGACCGCCACTTTTTCTCATTCAGTATAACCATTAAAGTAATCTTACCTACCTCGTAAGGTGGAGAACATATAGATGATGATGGACATATACTTCACATTATTCCAGGATATTTATTTCATGAAAAATCAGCCATTTTGCTATACGATGAATTCCTCAGTCATGTCAGTCTGATGTCGTAAACTCCACAATTAGTGACCAACACAGTCATTTGTACATGCGCAGTGGCAACTATAATAGGATCCTTCTATTTTCTGAAGGGGAGGATTTTTTTCTGAAGGGAAATAAAAGTGGATTTTAAAGATAGTTTTCGCTTTCTGTACCACCAAAAATCGATAGAATAATTTTTAACTGGTTAGTGGTTGCCAAAAAATTCCCAAAAACCCTTTAAAAGTGGTGGTCGGATACGACATTCTTTCCAAAAATTCAATCAAGTTTCAAGTATGCAGTAAGCTTGGGCGATAACGATTTTTTTTATCCACGATATATCGGCAAACATATATTGCAATTTTCAATAATATCACAATTCTTTTTTTGCATTCATGCATGATTGCTTTAGAGCCAATAACCACAGGTATGTACCCCTCTACAAGTGTCACAATAAATTGCAAATTTATTTGCAGAGTGTGTATGTACTTCTGAAGTAGTTTGCTTTTGTTTCTCATTTCTAAAAGCTCAAAAGACTAATGGTTTTATTTCCATGGAATGTCTGACTTGACTCACAATGTCGATTTATATTTTATCGTGATATATTTGTATTCGCGATTCACCGATATGCCGATAACTTAAATAGGTTCTCGATATTGTAATCGAATAAAAAAGTTATTGCAATATTCGATATCGTGTTTATCGCCCAAGCTTAGTATGCAGTAAAATTGTTTCTAGTTATATGTTGCTTTTTCGTTTCTTTCTATCTGTTTACCTTGTCTTGTGTGTTTACTTTTGTTAATTTTCACTCTCTTTTTGTCTACAATGCCCATTCCCCTTACTCACTTATTCCTCTACTTCTATTAAATATTTATCATTCTTTCTTCATACATATTCAGGTCAATACGAGCTCGAGCGGTAAGAATGCAGCACTGAACCCCAGAGAAGAAAACCGTGGTCTTCATCAGACTTACTCCCTGACAAACCGAGAAAAATTAAGAAAAAAAACTGATAAGTATTCACAGTGCCAAACCTTGATTGCATGCCAACTATTTGAAGCAGCCCAACGGAAAGATGAGAGGTTACTTTTGCAAATCGAGTGTCCGAGCGGTCTAGCGCACCGAACTCAAGTTCTGGTGTTGCCAGCAGCAGGGTGTGGGTTCGAGCCCCGGTCGTGACACTTGTGTCCTTGAGCAAGGTACTTAACCATAATTGCTTCGTCCTTCGGATGGGACGTAAAGCCGTAGGTCCCGTGTGTTGTATAATGCACGTAAAGTGGATTGTCGTGCGGTCTAGCGCACTGAACTCAAGTTCTGGTGTTGCCAGCAGCAGAGTGTGGGTTCGAGCCCCGGCCGTGACACCTGTGTCCTTGAGCAAGACACTTAACCATAATTGCTTCTCTCCACCCAGGGGTTAAATGGGTACCTGTGAAGGCAGAGATGGTTTGCTCTATATGCGCTAGAAATGGCAGCAATTGAGCTGTATACTCCCCAGGGAGCTGAGATGGTTTCAGGAATGATTTATGAGCCTTATGAGCCTTATGAGCAGGGATAATAATATAATGCGCCTTGAGCACCACTTAGTTGGTGGATACGTGCGCTATATAAATCTATACATTATTATTATTATTATTATTATTATTATCGAAGATAAAGATCTTGTGAGTTTAGAAGTTTGCTATCATTGTCTTTGCTATAATGAGTATGTACCCAATTCTTGACAAGGCCAGATCCATCAGATAAAATACCTATTTGGTACAATGATGCATAAATAAAATTCTGTGAAGAAGTCATCCAGAAGAAAATAATAAAAACAATGAAATTCTTTTCACAAAGTCATTACATCGTAAGTTCATCAAGTATGTACAAGAAGTGGAGGGAGTTGATTGGAGTTGACCCACAATCTGAAAACACGTCTGAAAAGTACATTTCCTACGCTGGTAATTCATAGATCATTTACTAAGAATACAGTTGACTTGGTGTACAGCCAAACTCTCCCTGCAACATAACTGGTATAGAGACTGCAGTTGGCTCAGATACATTATGTACTGATACCGATACTGGGAGCAGTTAAGGTGCTGGAGAAGCAGAGATTTTTACATAAAAGTGCATAATAATCTTCACACACTCTTCAATGCATCAGCTGTACTATATACATGTAATACACTTATAATGAAGAAATCACATGGCATTACAGTTGCCCTGGCCATCAACTTCAGATGACTTATCCTTGCAGACTGCTTAACAAATGAGCCAGTAATTTTAAATTGCCTGCTTTGTTCATCTTACACTAGGACACTGATTCCATAACCCGTTGAAAGTCTACTCTGATTGAGATGATATTGCCCCTTTAACCATTATCTTTAATTGAAAAATTCTGTTGACTTTCTTTTCATGCACCAGTAAAAGTTTTTTTTTAAAGTTTAACAATACTAGCCAAAACCAATTAATGGCAGGGATTACATGTTCACTTGGAATATTTGTTGGAATATTTAGTACTTCAGAAAAAATTATTCTTTTCATTGCAAATTAGACCTTGAAGTTTGGATAACCTTTATCCTGCATGAAATGGATTATTATTGATGGGTGCAAAAATGGATGGAAAAGGAGTATCATGACCATGACAAAATAAAGCAGAAGTGTCATTCAAAAGATAAATTTGTTTTGCATTTCCTTTATTACTTATTAATTGTGTGTATTAACGAAGAATGTGTTTTATCAATTTAAATATTTACACAAAACATTGACAATTAATAACCAATACTGAACTTTTTAAAGATGATAAAAGATTTACAAATTGGTCTCTGATGTAGGCAGGGTTAGAATCAGGGTTGCCCTAAGCGGGTGGGGCTCAAGGCAAGGAGATGGGGGATGGGAAACGAAACCCCAAAATATTGAGATGTATGGTCAATTTAGATTGTTTTCACATGATCAATTAAATTGCAATACTACCCCACAACACCATGGATCTTACCCTGGGAGTAAGGGTAGAGGACTGGGGATCAGACAGGTTCAGACCTTTTATTCAAGGCAAATGTTTTTAAACTGGTTCATTTTTTACAATGACAAATATTCCCCAAATATGGAATCCCCTTTCAAAACTCTTCCAAACATAAAAAACATAGCCCATGTGAACTATTCAAATTATACAAAATTGAAATGTACATTAAAATGTACAGTTTTCTAAAAATGGCCGAAAGAGGGCGCTATTTTCATGTCATTCAAATGCAAATATCTGCCAAACGGGCAAGTTTCGTGATTGTGGATTTATATATTAGCAATTTACATGTAATGATCTACTGTTTCCACGCTCATGCCTGATATGTGTCACAAAACTCAATTTCTGAACACACTCATTGCACACCCCCTAGTCTAGTAGTCTGAAGTCAAATTACACGCCGAACTTATCTCTCGTAGCCATAGTCTCTTGTCAATTCGCACTTGACACCACTGATGCGAGTTTTGTCATGAAACCTTTCTGAAGAGAAAACCATATTTACCAAGTTCAGACTTAATTTGGTTGGAGGAATTTAAAATTATATGGGATGACTGAACCGGAAGTTAATGTATTCAGCACATGTTATTTTCATTATATATCATAAAAACATATCTCCTGAAGTAACTCATATTATGAGGAACAATTTTGTGAAGTATGAATGACGTCACATAATTGAACCAGAAGTTCATGTATTCAGTATAACACAATATGTGGTATTTTATATATATTACATATTATGAAAACTCATATCTCCTGAAGTAACTCTTGTCTTTTAATAACTTTAGGTGATGTCATATTAGGCGCACTCGAACACCTTGAGTTTGTTTTTAACAAACTCTATACCTCTAGTTAGCTTTGTATACATTCCTGCTTGATATCCTCTGCCGGAGAGACTTTTGAACAGAAGTATCAAGCCAGGTTTGCGTATAGGCTTATAGTAAGTTTTCACCAGGCAGGCCTTGTGTTCAATTCAAATCAGACTGGAGGTTTGTTTCATGGGGTAATAAAGTAACTTAATAATTTGCAGTATTTATAAAAAATTTCTTCGACTAAATACAAGTATGTCATTCCAAGTTACATATATATAGTTTGGAGAACACAAAGTCAAGCTCATGCAGCTTTACAAAATGGCAGGCATAGACATTGTTCTTAGTTTTTATACCACGTGAAATCTGCCCTTACTGTCTCGCAAAGTTTTTTGTCACTGTCACTGCTGTTATGTTATCAGTTTCCTGGCTTAGAGGTTTCCTCCATCCAACAGAAAAACTGCACACATCCATGTTGTAAACATTCCTCCCTTAAACACGGATACCACCTCCTCTCGACTTGGAAACGATTGATGATGCAGTACTTCGACCGTTGTGCCGCCGATTCATGTTGCTTATATTCCAGCGGTGCAGCGAAGTTTTGGCCCCGACGCTCTGCCAAGAACACCCTGATCTGTCCACGAAATTGGGTCCTTTTTGGAGTGTACATGTACATGTATGCATCCTCTTCAGCTATCCATGGAATTGTCCGAAAACATTCAAATTATTATGTAGGCCTGAAGAAATATTGAAATATTTTCAAAGTGTTTCGTCTTACTAACGAGACGAGAAAAGTCACATCCATCCACCATAAATTTTGAACTATGAAATAAAAGACGCAAAAACAAGGGGCAACATTATTTTGAGAACGTGCCTTGTCACATTCCTTAGGCTATATCACTTGCGTATTATATTACTACGCGCTTACATCAAAATTACAAGTTGGGGCCTTTATTTTCGCTTTTGAGCTAGAATTTCACACGAACAAAAAAAAATTAACACCAGAAATATTTATGCTCCAATTTTTGTACATTAATCGTCAATTACTCAAAAAGAGCGTCCTATATTGATTGAAATAAGCGTATCAATTCTGAAACACTTCGGTCTACCGATGATTTCGTTGATTTTTAGAGGGAGTGATCGTATTGGTCGGAAGAAGTTAATTGGTCAATTTGATTGGATACTCAGGAAAGCTCATTTAAATATTTGCAGACGACAATTTTTTTTCTTCGATGATCAACAATATACAGTAGGCTACATGTAGCAGTGGCGTAGCCACGGGGGGTGGGGGCTGGGTACGCCGCTGACATGTAGTCAGGCATATGCTACGTTCAAGTAACGGTCGTACATGTACATGTACATGTACATGTACATGTATGTTCAGTGATATTTACGAGGGAATCTAGGTCAGCTATGCAGCGGCGTAGCCAGGACTTTTCAGTGGGGGGGGGGGGGCACAGGGGGAACTGCTTTTCAGTGGGGGACCCAGGGGTATGAGTTTTTCCCTTTTCTTTTTCTTTTCTTTTTTTGGGGCACTATCGGGATTTTTCGTGGGGAAACCTGGGGGGGGAGGGGAACTGGAAATTTGTGGGGTAACGTGCCCCCACCCCCGTGGCTACGCCGCTGCAGCTATGCTGCGTAGAGTGCAATTGCACCCCTCGCCCGCCCAAAACAGGCGATTGATTGATTGAACTTCATCATTTTAGGCCGCTCCTACATTGTACACTGTACTGTACATACAGTGACTACATACAATTGTGTACGTATGTGATGACATAAAAAAAAATTGACCTTTAAAAACGTTACCTACCAAAGCTTGTTACACTTCGCATGGAACCCTGACTACGTGTTGTTCACCACACTGATCTCTATACTGAGTATACGAAAATAATAAAGTTGTACAGTGGTGTAGATCATTTGAGGTTATTGGAAAAGAAGATCGCTGTATGTAAACGTTACGTATGTATTCAGTTTGGATGTACCCTTTTTGTATGAATGCCTGGCGCCTGTACATGTGATAAAAGTACTTTAATTTCAAGTTATTCCAGGTATGGACGATTTTACCTCCTAGCTTCAAGAAACCCGTCCATGTCAAGATGACCATAACAAACATTTTGATCATATTATTAACGTAATAATAGTTAAGGCCACTCACATTTAATTGTGAGTTTCCTGTTTAAGGTTTTAAAAAATGGACGAGGTCACTTTTAATTATTAATTATTAATTATTTTCAGGCGGTTAACTTTTTGTGGCGGCTGCCATTTATATCGCGATACTTTGGGGTTTTGACTGGCACAAGCAGGTTACTATTGCATTTTAACACCATACTGTAGTGTTCTCTTACATGGTACAGGCTTCATACTTATTAGGACTAGTAATTTTGTAATCATAATTTTTATGTGTGAAATAAATATTTCTTAGTACATGTATTTGTATGTTTTTCATGTGTGACTTACCCGTATTAACACAATTTGCTCCTTTACATTTACAATAATTATGCAGCAGCAGCAGGGGTAGCGCGAACTTGCACCTAGGAGTTAATATACGTTTTTGATCACTACAATTTAAATTTAGGGGTTGTTGAAGGATCAAATGAACCCATTGCTTCTATTGTTTTGAAATTCACATTTGCGAAATTTGATGTTTTTGACCCTTTAAAAAAAAAACTATCACTACCACTGCGCATCAGAGCATGTGAATATAAAGTGTTTTTTATACCCAGTAAACCTGTTTAAAAACCGCTGAAGGGTGATGCAAAATGTTCAATGCGACGTGGACACAACTGTACTAGCCCGGCGCGGCCCGTACATACACTAGATCCCAGAATGTCCGGCCGGCCATGTGCGCCGCCCGCCCGGCCCGCATGCATGGCACGACTGCACGTCAGATTTTGAGATTTTGCGTGCATAGTCTCTGCTCAAGACGGCATCACACTCGGAGCGTGCGTTGTAGATTGATGATGTACATGTACATGTACTGTACATGTACATGTATGCTGCTACACGACATACGCTTTCATTCAATTATACGAGCGCTTTTTATTCAACTGCGACAGTTGTGGTATGTAAAAGAGACTACATTTTCAAGCAGATCTAACTTGGAAAACACGGACCGTGAATATCAGGTATAAATATCGCAAAATTTTGTGATGAAAGTCAGTTTTCAAAGGCGAAATTGTAGAATAATTAAATCAAATTAATAATTAAATATTTGACGCGGTGCCAATTTCGGACGCGCGCGGCAACAGGAAACTCACAATCAATTGTGAAAGGCCTAACATGCGCATACGTAGTAGTTTAAAGGGACGTCGTCACGATCATGGAATTGGATTGCCCCACTCTAGTGTGGCAGCACGGACCTGTATATCCTTATAATATAAGGATATACAGGTCCGTGCCACACTAGTGGGGGAAGGAATTGGAGTGTTAACGTTAGTTTTAGATTAGGCCAAACAAATTATCCGGTTTCTGGTCATCGGTTAGCCCCATTCTAGGCCAATAACACTGGACTTCCTCCATATCCTTGGCCCTAGCGCCCGCGCCACATGTACAAAATGGAGCGATTTTTGTTTTTTCCCCCCAATTTTTGATCTGCTAATACAACCTAAAACTTAGTAATTAGGTAATCTTGCCCAACCAGACACTTTTGGCATAAAATCCATGATTCTGGGATGTCACTTTTGTGAAATTTTTGAAACATTTTTGAAATAAAAAAAATAATAATAAAATTTAAATTTCACCCAAATTACCGATTTCACAATAGAAAACTTTATGCCAAAAGTGTGTGCTTGGGCAAGCTTACTTAATCACAAAGTTTTAGATTGTAATAATTAGCAGATCAAAAGTGGAAAAATCGCTCCATTTTTGTATATGTAGCGCTAGGGGCTTAGCCAAGGATACGGAGGGAGTCCAGTGCATTGGCCCTAGAATGGGGCTTGTCATCGGTCGGCTTCAAAAACGGTGCAGTGATGCGCTTTTTTTCGGCCATCTTTTTTTTCCCAAGAGGGAAATTCATGATACAATGTATACACGGGGACCAAATTTCCCATATAATACAAAGTATGGTGGCTAAGAGAGGCCTCACAAATCGGGCAAATGTTCATACCCCTATGGCTATGTGAAAAAGTTGTTTAAAGCACAGCACGGCAGAATTCCAATTGATCCAGCAATTTTGGCTGCAATTGGACATTGTTTCATAGCAAATAAAATTAAAATTAAAAATGCTGACACGCGTGTCTTATACGCGATGCGCACAGAGACCAGAAACCGGAGACATTTTTTGGGTCTTGACTCAGTGACTGAAAACAATACCAGCCAAAATTGCTGGATTGATTAGAATTCTGCCATGCTGTGTTTAAAGTTAAACGACTTTTTCACACAGGGGTATGAACGTTTACCTGATTTGTGAGGCCTCTCTTAGCCACCATACTTTGTGTATGGGAAATTTGGTCTGGTTCCAATAACCACGTATACATGTATTGTATTTCACTGGTTGGGGGAAAACAAATTACCAAAAACAAAACAATCTTGCCACTGCACTGATTTTGAAGCCGACCTATGACCAGAAACTGGAGAGGTTTTTTAAACCTTAATTACCTGTTGTGCAGCAACAGATGTGTTTGAAAACATGACGAAGACACCGATATTTGGAGAGTAAATAAAACCTGATTAAGATATTTTTTGAAAGAAAGTGAGCAATTATAGTAATGGCCGATAATTGAAGATTATATTTAGGGCCAATTATTACACTGGATGCCCTCTGTATTCTTGGCCCTAGCCCCACATACACACAAAAGGGGATTTTTTTTTTCAACTTTTGATCTGTTAATTATTACAATCAAAATTTTTGTGATTTGGTAAGCTTACCCAAGCAGACACTTTTGGCATAAATTCGCTATTGTGAGATCGATAATTATGGTGAAATATTAATTATGTTATTTATTTTTTTAATTTGAAATATGTTTCAAAAATTTCATGAAAGTGAGCTATCCCAGAATAACAGATTTCAATTTTATGTTGTAATAATAAGGAGATAAAAATTTGGAAAATTGAAAAATTGCCCCTTTTTTGTACATGTGGGGTTAGGGTCAAGGATACGGAGGGAGTCCAGTGTATTGGCCCTAGAATGGGGCTAATTTTTGTAAAGGTAAAAGCAGGGGGATTTTTTGGAAGGGAGAAATCGTAGATTTCAAGTTAGAGAATTTGCTAAACATGATATGTTGTATGTGGGTACGGTGCTCTGACCTTCACAGCGACAATCACCATGTCGTATTGTTAAAGGAGGAGTCTGTGAGTCTGTTAAAAGAGGCAGTCAGACTATTTTAAGATATTTGTTCAATCTTGCATAATTGGTTACATGAAATATTCACAAAACCGTAATTGTGCTTTTTTATATTTACAGATAAAACCATGGCCAGTGGTAGACCAAGTGTAGAGTTCATCTCTGACGGGACACACTACGGTAAGAACTGTGTTCGCCTCTTGCAGCACCGTCGCCTTGGTAACACACACGAGATAAAGGAATTCTCGGTGAACACGCACTTGTCCTTGTCCGTACACAAGGACTACATACATGGTGACAACGCTGACGTCATAGCCACTGACTCACAGAAGAACACTGTCTATGCCTTGGCCAAGACCAGAGGGGTAAGATAATTCCAGAATAAAAGACCAAAACTAAATGAATTTCTTAATTTCTTTAATTCAAATTTAAGCTTGGCTCATATTTGAACATACTTCATGCAAATCTAAACGTGAGTGAATTTGTACATGATAAACACAAACATAATAACCTATAGAACGACAGCACTGCACGCACAGACCGTTATCTTAGATTCTCTGAAACAAGTACAAATTTACGCATACACACAAAAGTCCAATAAGGATCCATCAGGTCACACATAACGCTAATTTTATCATGGTTTTAGGCTAAGCCCTTGTCAGGCGCAGTCACTGTTACAGCGTCTTCACGTCATTTTGAATAGTGTGGTTATAACATGGAGGAAGAAGTTTTCTTCCTCCATGGTTATAACAAGCGCAGTATGAAATGATTCCATTTTCTCCAAATTATTCACACAAACCTGTCTTTTTTGTGTGTCATAAAAGCTTGGTTTTAAGATTATTAACGACAACAGTAATCCTGTTCAAAGCTGGCATACCATTGTGTGTTATTTAACCTAACCCTTATAAAAAAGTACCATACATACCATTCGGTATATCCAATAACACCATTTATATAAATGGTGTTATTGGACATACCGAATGGTAACCGAATGGTATGTATGGTACTTTTTTATAAGGGAAATTCCTTGATTTTAAACATTTAAAAGTGATTCTTGAGCCAGAAATTGAGTTTGTTAATAAGGCTTTGAGTTTTTATAATACATCTATTAAAGGCAAGTCCCAAGCTTTCTAATTTCTTGCATTAAATCCTTAAAGAAAAGGGTGGTCAATACATGTACATTGGGGCTTCTGATGATCATTGGAGCCAGCATGTGCGAAGTGGGCGTGGTTTATGTTGGAATTACGTCACGCTTAACAGGATGGGATCAGAATAAGAGTATAAGATGATGGTACCATTCGCAAATTGAAATATGACAAAATATTTTATGGCTTTTACTCGACTTTAACCCTCTCCCAGGTTACAACTCCGGAACAGTTTGCCATGGATCTATGCCAGCATTTCTTAAAGACTTACAGCCAAGTCATCAGGGCAGAGATTTACGTGGAGGAGGCTCCATGGAGACGAATGGACCAATCGGGCAAAGAGCACGCCCACGCCTTCATTCAGACCCATGAGGCTAAAAGATACTGTGTGGTTCGGCAGGAGAAGAACGGTAAATAAACAAGGGTAAACAAAACTTTGACACCAGAGTATAAAGCCCTTTTCACACGACCAAAACAAAACAAAGTTTCCTTGAAATTGTTTATCTAACACCATCCCATGAGTGACTACTTTCACATGACGCATAAAAAAACCAACATTCCATGAGAGTACACACATTATTATCGTTGGTCATGCACTATCCGATATGTTCATCAAATATTGCCACACACAAATCTGTGCCGACCAAAAAATATTTTTTCAAATTATATTATAACTCTAATTCTGTAAAAGAACTGAACTTAACTGAGTTATGTGTAACGATATCTAGGCCACTAATATCAAAAACACTAGTGAAAATGGACAACAGTTGTTTGAGATACTTCCACAAATGTACAGCGATCATGATGGACCTCAAAAATTGCCACACACAAATCTGTGCTAACAAAAAAGTAACAACAACAACAACAACAACAACAACAACAACAACAACAACAACAACAACAACAACAATAACAACAACAACAACAACAACAAGCAACAAATAACAACAACAACAACAACAACAACAACAACAACAACAACAACAACAACAACAACAACAACAACAACAACAACAACAACAACAACAACAACAACAACAACAACAACAACAACAACAACAACAACAACAACAACAACAACAACAACAACAACAACAACAACAACAACAACAACAACAACAACACCAAAGACAGAAACAACAGCAAAAACTACAACACCAACAACAACAACAACAACAACAACAACAAACAACAACAACAACAACAACAACAACAACAACAACAACAACAACAACAACAACAACAACAACAACAACAACAACAACAACAACAACAATAACAACAACAACAACAATAACAACAACAATAACAACAACAACAACAACAACAACAACAACAACAACAACAACAACAACAACAACAACAACAACAACAACAACAACAACAACAACAACAACAACAACAACAACAACAACAACAACAACAACAACAACAACAACAACAACAACAACAACAACAACGTGGACTTACATGGTGCACGTATCCATCAAACTGGTGCTCAAGGCGCATTACATTATTACCACTGCTCATCAGGCTCATAAATCATTCCTGAAACCATCTCAGCTCCCTGGGGAGTATACAGCTCAATTGCTGCCATTTCAGCACATATGGGCTAATCAATCACAACAACCAACTCTGCCCTCACAGGTACCCATTTACCCCTGGGTGGAGAGAAGCAATTATGGTAAAGTGTCTTGCTCAAGGACACAAGCACCATGGTCGCGGATGGGATTCGAACCCACATTCTGACCCACAAGTCAGCCATCAGAACACAAATCCAATGCACTAAACCGCTCGACCAAATAAATGAAATCATAACTCTAATTCTGTAAAAGAACTGACGTTAACATTTCAGAATTGTGTGTACCGACGTTGTGTGCACATTGACATGTGCATTATCATCTCGGCCCGCCCACTGCTACTGTACGTGTAACTGTACAGTACAGTGCAGTGCATGCAGTACAGTCAACCATATATCGCGGAACCCGCTGCTAGGATTCTAGCCAGCCAATCGTCATCGGGCAAGCTCGGTGGTCGAGAGGTTAAGACGTCTACACTAATAAGCAGGAGGTCGTGGGTTCGAATCCCGCCCGAGTCGCCCGTGAAGTTTTTCACAGACACTCGAAAAGCACCGAGTATACAGTGCTATACACACATCGGTGTAGGGCAAAATTAAATCAACACATACCCTCTGTTGTTACTATTGGCGACTTTGGTTGACCAAGGTCACCGCACACACAGCACTTAATTGGGAGTATCATGACCAGCTTTTAAAACAGCTGTATTTTTTCCCTTCTTCACAGTCCATACCCACGCTACATATGGATGGAAAGATTGATTACTTATCTTTCTAATGTATAGCCCAACCTACATGTTGCTATTATAGAAATCAGACATAATACAAGTCAATCCTTTCAATAGCCATTTGTGCTATGGAACGCCATACACTTGTGTACAAAATGCTCTGTGTGATTGTGAAACGAGGGGAAGTAAAATAGGTAACCCAATCATTTTATACGCAATCCCATTGATTTTGGTATCATATGAAAGGGAATTTCGGAAGCAGCAACTATTTCATTGAATGTATCTTTCTCCAACAAATTCTTCATGATGAAAAACGAGTTTAGAAAAAGTTCATGTAAATGGATGCATACTGTTGTGCAATAATACATGACTGGGCAGGGAATTCGGTAACCAGTGGGACAACCTGTTGAAACAAATCGGTAATGAAAGAGTTAAGAACATGAGTGTCTACACACTTGGACACTAAGTGCAGGCAGGTGTGTGACTACAACATCTACACGCAGATAAAAATTGGGGATCTTGTAGCATAACGCACTTTAAAGATCCAATTGAGTGACAAAATAATCAGCTTGTGCAAACCGATTCACTCATTTTGCGCTACGTAGACTATACTAGTTTAAACATAATACACCAAACAGTGCACACCTATCTCTTATGTGTAAAGAAGTTAGTTACCACATTTTGCCTAAAGATTTTCATGAGAGTATGGAATTGGAAATAAATGATCTTGAATTGAAAAGTGTTATTTTAATTATTTAATTCTATTTTTCTTTCTCCGCATACAATATCCATGTTTTTACATTAGCTTGCTTGTTAGAATATTTGTCTGTTTTGTTATACCATGGAGGTATAAAATAGACCTCCATGGTTATACTCTCCCTGTCTGACTCTTTCCTTTTCACTAATCTTCCAGCTGAAAACCCCCTGTACCTTTATCTATTCACGTTCAATCCCTCTTTTGTCTGGTCCCGGGACCAGTACCCGACTCTGCATTTTGTACCTTCATGGTTTGTGTTCGTTTCACACCTGACTAACTTCTGCTCACTCTTGTGTTTATGTATTTGTTCATGTTTATATATCGTCCGTTTTGCCTTTGAGAAAGAACCTGCTAGGTTCGAAACGTAAGTCCAATAACTACTATTTTGCTTTAAAATTTAGATGTGCGTGTTGCTAAGAGACTATTAACTTTGGCTACTTTGCCTATTAAATGAAATGATAAACTATTGGGCAGCACTTTTGCCTCGGAAACTATTAAATGAAAGTAACAAAGTGAAACTTGACTAGTCACTCTCAAAATCTTTTAGAGGTAGTCTTATTACTGTGATGTACTTATTAGCTGTATGCTACTGCCAAACCAGCACACCACAGTAACGAGAGCCCTATGTAAGCATTAGCCGTAAGGAACATACACTAACCTACGTACGCTGCTTTGTTCACCGGCTGACATCCGAACTGGAACTGTGTGTAATTGAACGAGCAGCTAGTCTTTATATACAAGTATTTTTGAACGCACCTGGCGTTACGTAACAAACTATGTGAGTGCCGTCCGGTCTAAATCAAACTAGACACAAAGAACACCGGGCCACTACAAATTAATTTAAATTAATTTGTTATTTTACATGTAATTTTGTTATGCAGGACTCCCAAGTGTTTGGGCTGGTCTGTCAGGTATGACGATTTTGAAAACCACCAAGTCAGGATTTGCTGGTTTTGTCAGAGATAAATTCACAAGCTTACCAGAAACAGGGGATCGCATATTTTCAACGATCGTTTCGGGCAAGTGGTGTTATTCAAATACCGCCGGGATGAACTTTGACAGAGCATGGTATATATAAGAGTTTTAAAAATAAAACAGAATCATTCAATTCCTTCTTAAAGGGACAGTATCGTCATGATCAATAGGACATGGAATCGGAATGCTGGTTTTAGATTAACTCAGTAATGACAATAATACCTACCCCATATGATAAGGTCATATTGCTGTTGCTGTTGCAGTAATTTTCAGTCACTGTGTTAATCTCAAACTCCTCCTGAGGATGATTAGAGCATACTGATCGAAACGTCGAGTTGTAACCTCCAGTTCTTTTCAGAACTAATTACTACTCAATAGAGATTTTCACATGGTGTCACTACAATGAGTCTTACTTAATCTCAAACTAGGACATCGATTCCATGCCCTGTCGAAAGTCTGCTCTGATCATGACGATACTGCCCCTTTAAACATCCAATCGCTTTACCTCCATCTATATGTTTTCTAGACTTACATGTAAATGTTTTCAAGATGTGATTCTCTTTTTAAGTCCTTTTCATTATTACCCCTGGTCATTGGGCCAATGTCAATCTTTAAACTTTCTCATCTCCCTGGGAATACCAGTGGAATTGCCATTGTCTTACAACAAAAGGACGAAACAATACTTGGTGTGAATCATCCTGAGAAATTATTCTATTTGAAGTGTTTTCATATTGGAGAAAAGAGAATTATGTCAATGAATTAAAGCATTTTGGTGTACAAGACTTTTTCTCAATTCTTTAAAGCATAACTATAATAATAATAATAATAATGTGGACTTATATAGCGCACGTATCCACCAAACTGGTGCTCAAGGCGCATTACATTATTACCCCTGCTCATCAGGCTCATAAATCATTCCTGAAACCATCTCAGCTCCCTGGGGAGTATACAGCTCAATTGCTGCCATTGCAGCGCATATAGGGCTAATCAATCACAACAACCAACTCTGCCCTCACAGGTTACTATTTACCCCTGGGTGGAGAGAAGCAATTATGGTAAAGTGTCTTGCTCAAGGACACAAGCACCATGGTCGCGGCTGGGATTCGAACCCACATTCTGACGACTCAGCCATCAGAACACAAATCCGATGCACTAAACTGCTCGACCAGTTACTCCAACTATGTCACTGCACCATTCTAATTTAATCAACTGTGTAATTCTGATTACACTAGTACAAATAAACCATGTTATAGCCCCCTCTTGTGGTCAAGTATAATGGGCATTTCACAGCTAGACAAACTTTAGCCTGAAGATCTGACATCACGCTTTTTAAGGCTTGTGAATATTACGCCAGATACTGGCAGTGCGGCCGCCATGTTATTTTCCCGGAGATTCAACTTGGTTGGTAGCTAGCGCGAGCCTCAAAGCATGACATCAGATCTTCAACACAACGTATCCAATGAAATCCTTTGCATGGTGCTCTTTATTCTTGAGGATAAAGACAAGAGACCAGTCTAGACAAGACTGACCGTATAATTCTTATTCTGCATGCAGGGAGACTTGTAAGAATACTATCCTGGATGTCTTTGCTGGACCGCCAGAAACCGGTGTTTTCTCTCCCTGCGTACAACAAACACTGTATCTGACAGCTCAAAAGATGATGGCCAAACTACCACAGGTATGAGGTGGATTTCTGTAGTAACGCCATCACAGTTTCTTAGAGTTGATCAGCAGAAAATTTTGTTAAGCAATATAATATAATATTAGACTGCCAGCCAAAATGCGAACACTTTGCATGAAAGTTTGGCTGGTAACCAAAATAAATTTTCTAAGCAAAGTTTTCTGCTTATTAGCAGCTCTGTGAAATTTGCCCCTGTCCTGATGGAAGAGCCCAATGTTATCCTATGTGGGAATTTATATTTTTGTATTTATTGTAAAGGCCAGTTAAATCATGTTGAGGGTGTCCACAAGATGTTAGCCAGGATTTAGAACTAGGGTGTCCAAATTTGCTGGAAATTTCAAAACGGGGTGTCCAAATTGTTCAGTTACATGTAAGGGACAATTGGCCAAGCCAAGCCTTTGAGAAGCCCGGCCAGGCCGAGGCTTTTCCCCTGCCTACTGGCCTATATTATGAGCTCTGCTAGGCCCTCCAGAAGCCCAGGTTATGTTGATTGGCAGGTACTGTATTGTTACAGGATTAGGACTCAGAAAAGACAATTAGGAGGCTAGATAGCCTAGGCCTGGCCAGGCTTCTCAAAGGCTTGGCTGTACCATGACTTTGGCTCTCCTCCCTAAATGACAGATGAAATAAGGCATCCATAATTGAAACAGGGTGTCCAAAAAGACACCCAGACAACCCTCTGGCTAATACTATGGGTGTCCATCATGCAGGCATCTCCTATCTCCAGGGCATTAAGCATATCACATGAGATATTGACTATTTATGTTCATGTGTTAATGGTTATTGGGGAATTGTTCTCTTTCAACATTGTACAAATATTGAGCGCCTTGTAAAATGGGAAAAATTATATCACAAGGTAAAACCTGAACTGTTCAGATGTTACAGTGATATAATTCTTCCCATTTTACGAACTAAGTCCATTTTTTAATAACTTTGATTACAGACCCAAAAATTTAAGATTTTGGGGAAAAAAAATAAAAAGCCACTGCCAAAAAATCATAATTACCGCATGTTAAAAGAAAAAAATGCTTGCAGTGTAGCAGCTGTATTTTGACTTTTCTGTACATGCTATGTATATTAATGTACATGTATTGCATTTGCCTAGCCACGCTACGTTGCAACTTGCAAAGGTGGTGGGTGATTTGCAAAGGCAGTGGGGAAAACAAAAAACTGGTTGTCACTCAATGAGACATGAATCATCGGTGCTGTGTGTCTGTGTACAGATAATGAAAAAAGAATAACGGTTTGAGGATGCTCCGATAGGAGAGCACCCTCAATCAGTGGTGTTTTTTGTTTTTTTTTCCATTTTTTCCGTAATCCAAGTAATTAAAAAAAGCAGGGGTGTGATTTGTCCGGATTTCCGGATTTTTACAAATCGCAATGTTGTGATCCTCAGGATTTTAAAGATTTAAGCAATAAAGGAAAGCAAAGCAAATGCTCAGAACTATAGATTTCACCCCAGCGCTGTTTACAACAGCAGCACCACTGAATACCCCTAGCAAAATTTACATGGATTTTTCAAAACTGCCTAATCATACCCTTGAAAAAGCCTAAAGGCACTCAATATTTGGTTTATATTTAACTCACACGTATATCCAATCAAATAAACTGAAATTTTCACAGAATGGTGTTTATACATATATCTTGATTCCTATAAAGTATGATGCAATTACATAATATCAATAGTGAATACTGACTTAAAGGGACATTATCGTCACGATCAACAGGGCATGGAATCAGCGTGCTACTTTTAGATTAACTCAGTGACTGGAAATAATACCCCACATGATAAGGTCATATGATCATAGCTGCTGCATAAATGAGCCAGTAACTTTAAGTTACTGTGTTCATCATAAACTAGGGCACTGATTCCATGCCCTGTTGAAAGATCTGCTCTGATCGTGACGATACTGTCCCTTTAAATTATAGATAAATTATAGAATTGGAACATTTTTTGGTACAATGTATCAATCTTTCCTAGAAGTAATTTCGTTGGAGGTGGTTATTTTTTTAGAAATGTGAATTTAATATCAATAAGTTTATCAGAAAGAGCAGTCTTTCCTAAACTCCACATTATAATTAATACAAATAATCTGAATGTATTTTCAACATTTTATCGCTTACAACACAACATAATAAGGTGAAACTTTAACAGGTTGGCTGTTTAATGTAAATCTTGACTCAAAGAAAGTAAGCATAATAATAATAATATGTGCATGTATCCACCAAACTGGTGCACAAGGCGCATTCCATTATTACCCATGCTCATCAGGCACATAAATCATTCCTGAAAACCATCTCAGCTCCCTGGGGAGTATACAGCTGAATTGCTGCCACTTTAGCACATATAGGGCTCATCGAACCCACATTCTGACGACTCAGACATCAGAACACAAATCTGATGCACTAAACCACTCGACCATGGCACTCCAATGCTCATAAGCAGTTTTGCCGACATAACCAATGTTGTACCTTCCCTTTAAGGTTGACCAAGTGGAGTTGGAGATGCCCAATGTTCATTACTTCTTGGCTGACCTCAAGAAAATCGGAATGGAGAACAAGGGAGAGGTAGGTGCATCACACAGTGTATATCTTTCCAACAAGCTGCTCTGTGCACAACCTGTAGAGGGCCTACTTCTTGCAATCAGCAGCAGTCACTAGGGCATATGTGGCGAATCAGCCATGAACACAAAATAGGCTCATATGGAATAGACCATACTATGTTAGCATAATCTGAAATACAATTTGTAAAACAGGAATAATTTTATGGGAGAGAGGCAATTAGGAAAGAAAAACGTTAATTAGCATTATGTGGGGTTAGGAATATGACATGTCACACTGGTAAGCAAAAAAATTGCTTACCAGAAATATATATTGCTTAGCAAATTTTCTTAGTTACCAGCCAAACTTGCACATAAATTAAGTGTACTTTGGCTGGTAGTCTGTTTTATAACGCTATGTTTTATATGCAACTCTGTGAAATTGGCCTTTGCAGTAAAAAAGAAAAAGAAAAAAGGGTATTGCTGCTTCCAGGGTTTAGCATCTAAACTTTGGGTCTTCCTCTCTCATCCCCCCCTCCCCAGACCAAAGATATTGACAATTTGGGAGACGGCACATTAAGAACACACTTTCGTACAGATTGTCCTCTATTACAGTGTATATGTGACAACCCCATAGGAGTGGGGTTTGTAAAGAAAAAGTTAAGCAAGTTAATCACCCTTCAATTCGCACCTTCACCCAAGGTTTGTTTGTAGGCAATTAGTTTGAATTTCGCTCGGTAGCCAACACAGCGTGAGGTCACTGCCTGTAATCCAATGCAATACATGTGTGTGTGAGTTGGTTTTGTGTATAAGAGTGTGCAGTGTATATAGGAAAGAAAGAAAAGTGAATCCATCCCGGATCCTGTTTATACTGTTAATATAATCCAGTGAGGTGTCGTGGCCGAGCGGTCTAGCTTACCGGATTCAAGTTCTGGTGTTAGCAACAGAATGTGGGTTCGAATCACGGCCGTGACACTTGTGTCCTTGAGCAAGACACTTAATCATAATTGCTTCTCTCCACCCAGGGGTTAAATGGGTACCTGTGAAGGCAGAGTTGGTTTGCTCTATATGCGCTAGAAATGGCAGCAATTGAGCTGTATACTCCCCAGGGAGCTGAGATGGTTTCAGGAATGATTTATGAGCCTTATGAGCAGGGATAATAATATAATGCGCCTTGAGCACCACTTAGTTGGTGGATACGTGCGCTATATAAATCCACACATTATTATTATTATCCTCCTAAATAATAATAAATCAATCCTTGAAAAGAAAACTAACATAATAACATTCATTTTATCATGGAGGAATGTTCTCTTCCTTCCTCCGTGATTTTACATAGTGTATGACATAAAACACAATAAAGGGGGCCACTTTCCTACCGTCACGTTAGCAGTTTTTCTTATGGTTGTAATTTTTTTTGTAATATCTGAAACCACCCAAAAAGAATTTCAACATTTGAATAGACATGCATGCTTATCCTAAAGATAATTTGAGTTGATTATTACTATTATTTTTTTAATTACCCTAAAATTTCCATCAACAAATGGACGGAAAAGTGAGGTAACTTTTTCCATCTAATTTTTATGGAAATTTGAGGGTAAAAAAATAAATAAAAAAATTTAAAAATAAAATAAATCAACTCAAATTAGTTCTAGTATAAGCCTGCATGTCCATTCACATGTTGAAACACTTTTTGGTCAGTTTCAGGTAATAATAATAATAATAATAATAATGTGTGGACTTATATAGCGCACGTATCCACCAACTAAGTGGTGCTCAAGGCGCATTATATTATTACCCCTGCTCATAAGGCTCATAAGGCTCATAAATCATTCCTGAAACCATCTCAGCTCCCTGGAGAGTATACAGCTCAATTGCTGCCATTACAGCGCATATAGGGCTAATCAACCAACTCTGCCCTCTCAGGTACCCATTTAACCCCTGGGTGGAGAGAAGCAATTATGGTTAAGTGTCTTGCTCAAGGACACAAGTGTCACGGCTGGGATTCGAACCCACATTCTGCTACTAACACCAGAACTTGAGTCCGGTAAGCTAGACCGCTCGGCCACGACACTCCACTCAAAATAAATAACAACCATTGGAAAAACTGCTAACGTGACGGATGCAAAGTGGCCCCCTTTATTGTGTTTTATGTCGTATATTGTTCCAGATAAGTACATGTAGTGTTGTAGCGGGGTAAGCTGCACAGATTTGTTTTGGCCACATTCAAAGGAAACGGTGAATTTGCGGAAAAGGGTGTTCAGAGAAAAAGAAAGATTTTCCTAAAGTTTGAAGACTAAAAGCGATTTCAGTTAATTTGTTTCCTGATTTCCTTTTCCTTTTTGATTATTTATATTTTAAAGAAAGTTACAGTTGCTTTAGAACCCATCTATTAAAGCACTGGCTCTTACTTGGCTGTGAACACTCATTTTTATGGGGTATACTACAGACGCATATTTTGGAAATGCAACACAAACATGTAGGCGTGAAAGAAAAAAGTGCAGATATACACAGTTTGAAAGCTAGCTAGTGCTTTTTGAAAATCATCTGAGCGCAACCCTCATTGTGATTTATTTCAATACGTTTCATATGACTAAAAATACAAGAAAGGATCTGCACTTTTTTTCTTTCACTGCTACATGTTTGTGTTGCATTTCCAAAATATGCGTTGAAATAAGTCACAATGAGGGTTGCGGTCTGCATATTCTATTAAAAAACAGACCTATTCAAAGTTATTCATCCGTCCAGTTGCAGTTTGAAAGCTAGCTATGCTTTTTGCAAATCATCTGAGCACAACCCTTATTGTGATTTATTTCAATACGTTTCATATGACTAAAAATACAAGAAAGGATCTGTATTTTTTTTCTTTCAAGCCTACATGTTTGTGTTGCATTTTCAAAATATGCGTCTATAGTATATGGTACCCCATAAAAATGAGTGTTCACAGCCAAGTAAGAGCCAGTGCTTTAATAGATGGGTTCTAAAGCAACTGTAACTTTCTTTAAAATATAAATAATAGAAAAGGAAATTAGGAAACAAATTAACTGAAGTCGCTTTTAGTCTTCAAACTTTAGGGAAATCTTTCTTTTTCTCTGAACCCCCTTTTCCGCAAATTCACCGTTTTCTTTGAATGCGGCCAAAACAAATCTGTGCAGCTTACCCCGCTACAACACTACATGTACTTATCTGGAACAATATACACTATGTAAAATCACGGAGGAAGGAAGAGAACATTCCTCCATGATAAAATGAATGTTATTATGTTAGTTTTCTTTTCAAGGATTGATTTATTATTATTTAGGAGGATTAGATTATATTAACAGGATCCGGGATGGATTCACTGTTCTTTCTTTCCTATAGGATTTTCATCTGAGCATGCACGTGACTCTATACCCCCTTACATGTACACTGCACACTCTTATAAACAAAACCAACTCACACACACATGTATTGCATTGGATTACAGGCAGTGACCTCACGCTGTGTTGGCTACCAAGCGAGATTCAAACTAATTCGCCTTCAAACAAACCTTGGGTAAAGGTGCGAATTGAAGGGTGATTAATTAACTTGCTTAACTTTTTCTTTACAAACCCCACTCCTATGGGGTTGTCACATACACTGTAATGGAGGACAACCTGTACGAAAGTGTGTTCTTAATGTACATAGGACTGGATATATCCAGCCCTATGTAAGTGAGCTGTCTTCCATTCTCAGTTGGTAGAGCTCCGGCACAGAAATCCGGATATCGCAGGTTCGAGTCCTGTTTCATTAAACAAAAATGTGGTTATCTATTCTGCAGATTATGATGCCGACAGGTAATCCCCATGGGATTATCCGAGCTGCTGTTCGCCGCACTCCTAATGCTCGTCTTTAATGGGTCCTGGATGAGTCTGTATGAAGTATCGTCCATGTACGTAATTCGCCGCACTCATGAAATGACGCACTTACCTTTGGCTTAGCATTTCTCGGAAAACTTACAAAACTATGGCGTATTAATGGTTGCATAAACTTATCTAAGTCATACTTGTTACAAAAATAAAAATTACAGTGAAATTGTATGATTTACTGGAAAGTTAGTGCTTGTGACAGTGGAAAAAGTTGTTTAACCACTGATTTTACTAGATACAAATAGTACGGGATTTACATGACCTCAATTTTTTTTTCACGAACATCTGTGATTTTATTTTTCTATGCCGTCAATGAGCTTTTGTCTGTGGAAACCAAAAGATATGAATGCTTTGCATTTGCAATGATTTTTTAAAGAAATACTGATCCTCAAAATGGACACATTCTTTATAGAAGAAGCGAACGAAGGCTACTTAATTCGTTGGTGTTTATTTCGTCGGCAGTGGAAAATTATTGAGAAAATGAAACATTAATATCATGGTTATGAAAAGAAATCTTTTATTTGACAAAATGTTAACATAATTTTTACACATTTCAAAGTTTTAAAGTACTTTTTGCAAAAATTTTAACCACCTTCCATTTTATTGGCCTTTCAAGAATATTGATTGAAAGTTTTGAGAGCTCCAAATTATACCATTTTATTTTAAAAATCTAGAACAATATTTTTATTTTCAAGATTAAAAACAATTTTACAACCATCTGGAATAAGATGAAACATGACTCAACTGTTTTTCTTCTTGGGTACATTTTCTGTGCCCCCATCAACTTTAACAGTTTGGGGGTGAGTCATTATACCAACATCAATTTTTTGATGACCACAATTCTGTGCGTCGCAAAAAACGGCGCTCAAGACATCCACGCATATGATCATGCATTGAAATTCAGCATTTAACAAGAGAATCTTTCACTGAAACAAACTGAAACACCAAACTGCTAATTTCATTTGTAAGTTACTGTCCAGTTGATTATATAACCTTAGGTGCGTCATTTAGGGTAAATTGAGGATATAAGGAGTAACTGTGAGATAAGATATGATTCACGTACAAATCATCAAGGGGATGTCATTTAGAGACAAAATCTTGGTTTAATATCATGTTATATTATTAGTTAATACTTAAAGTCACACTGTGGCCATTTACATATTCCTTGTACACAATCAGTATGATCAGAACCTTATTTAGTTCATGAAGTTTACCAGTCTTTTAATTACCTAGTCCACAGCATTGTACTCTAAGAATAAGGGATTTGGGCCATTCTGACAGACGGGCAAGGATTCAAAAGAAACCATACACCCAGGGGTGATTTACCAGCATTCGCAAGAACTATCATAAACGTGTGTGTATTTAATGTGTACTGTGGTGTCAACACACCAATAAAGTGTGTGTTGTGTGACTCCCTGCTGTAGCCATTGATCCCATTAGTCACTTTGTTTTCTTCCTCCATGCTTTAATGGAAATCAATAAGTTGTAGCTAAATCGCATCTTGTTTGCATCCGGTTTACTTCCGGAACTAGCAAGCGGCATCGAGTGATGATGCCCTCAAGCAGGGAACCAATACTTATGTCACACCCCCAAAAAATGTTCAACTTTTGGTTGTGACTTGTACAACTCTAATTCCCACACATGTAAGCAACCTTTTATGACCAAGGGTTTTATTACCATGGACCCAGGCTATAGTCTCCTCTCTGTCTGACTTGGTTTGGGTGATTTATGATGTAAGGAGGAATTTGGCCATGTGGTGTTCTTGTGGGCGATTTGGGCCATTGTGACTCCAGCCTTCGTCCAGTAAGCATCAAAAAGTCATAATCGCTACAATCGTCTGCAAGACACAACATCACCTCTTTTATATTTTGAACATAGGTGAGTTTGCAAATTCCTTTTCTCTTTTATGAACATCATTTTAGTAATTAATAGGATATTTAATCATATGATATTCTGCTGAATTATTTGCTCATTACCTTCTTGGTACGTGACTTTGTATTAAATGATTGTAGATTTATGCTTTGTAGCCCTCACGGCTAAAATATATGGATCGCATGATTTCCTTCATTTTTTATGATAGCTATTTCTGATATGATTTGAGTAGTTACTGAAGTAATATTTTTAATAGCTGATTGATCGTTGAGTCCTAGATTTATGTGTTAAAAGTTAAGGACAAAGTTTCTTGGTTTCACGTCAGGAATTATCGTATAGCACAATCCAATTAAGATATCACTTTCTATGATACCGTATGTAAGACATGATATTATTTTAGCATAGGATTGGTTATCCCAGTTCCTTAGTTTTGATCCAATTTTATTGTTGTTATTTTAAATTCTATGATTTTCGGTTTTTATCATTTATCACTTGCCAAATTCACTCTGATTGCAATTCACATAAGCTGTGCGTAATAATTTGGAAGTTGCAACTGTTTCCATATTTTATTTACAAGGTTTCACACTAGTTGTATTCAGTGCATTTTTTGTTTGTTCATCAGTTAGTTTATAGCAAAGACACTTTCATTTATTGTTTGACCTTGAAGTTTAGCTTCAGAAATTCTTTTAGCTTAGCTGTACATAACATTTCGCGGGAACACTAGGAAATTAGTTATTCAATCAATATACATGAGTTCTGTATTTTGTAGAAGGGAATTCTTTCTGTCACAAATTGTTGTTATTATTTCAGCCCATTGTTGGCATGGTTTATTTTTAGTTAGAGCATGGAGGTATTTATACCTCCATGGTTAGAGAAAGTTCCTTTAATTTGGTTGTGCAGTAATGTACACAATATCCATTGCTGCATTGTTTATATTATAATTATGCCAGGCAGGATAAGTTGTTTACAGAACATGTATGTGGTCAAGCACTTTTACTCATGGCTGTGACTACAGTGGGCTCTGGCACTTAATAGGGACTGTGTGTGTGTTGACAGTTTTATTGTTTTCCTGGCTGACCACCACTGGAGTTGTTAGCTATTCAATTCCCTGGTGTAAATAGACTTTCTCTGGAAAGTTGAAGATTATGTTTTTGGTGAATATTTAATCAGTTGAAGTTAGGATCAGATTTTCTAAGTGATTTTATATTTTGTTTATTTAAAGTTGATTATAATTATTAACCCTAACTCCCTAGACAACAAAGGCAGTTGGAGGATTTTGAAGGATTTTTATTGTTCACTAACAATGCTTAGGGAGTTATGGTTAATGCAGGCTTAGTTGATTCATTAATAATTAGATTGTGACTCCAGCCTTCGTCCAGTAAGCATCAAAAAGTCATAATCGCTACAATCGTCTGCAAGACACAACATCACCTCTTTTATATTTTGAACATAGGTTGTTCAACAATTGCCTCCAGCCCCTCATGTGCCGTGGATGGCCTTGATGTTTTGGTGTGTTGTTGTTGTGGTGATTTCACCGATTGTTTCTACTTTCGTCTAGCCCCCTTCATTTGTTCTACTAGCCCCATCTTTACTTCTTTTTCCTGGATCAAGAACTTGCTTTGCTGTTGTTCGTGTGATTTTCCATTGAACTTTGTACCTGCTCGCGTACGTCGGTCGTGTTGAATCAAGATCGTTCGGAGGATTGCTTACATCATCATCGGCTAGCCACAGTCATCAACCCGCTAAGTTCCTTTTTATTATTTTCCATTGTTATATTAAATTTCATTCTCTTTGTAAATTTTGTAATATTCAAATTGGATCAGTATTGGGTTTAATCCTCATTTTCATATGTTCGAAGATTGTTTTGTAATTTTTTTGCTTGAATATTTGACAGAATACATATTGAAATTCCGACTGTCAAATCGACCTCTTTTCGTTATTTATTAGGTGTTCGGGTATGTACCCGAAACACCTATTGTTTTTGTTCGGTTTTTTTTTTTTTTTTTTAGGTGTTTTTAGGTGTTTGGGTTGGTGCCCAAACACCTATTGTTATTGTTCGGGTTTTTTTTCTTCTTCTTCTTTTTCTTCCGAATAAGAATTATCCACAGACAAAAACATAGTTGCAGAGTTCACAGAACCTTAAAACTTCACACATACTTAGACCTTAACATGTAGTTGTTCCTAAACCTTAACATGTAGTTGTACACTAAGTTGTGACGTCATAGTGAGGTCATCAGATATCGAATTACACTAAATCAAAGGTTAATATTTTCATAAAATCATATCTCATGAAC
>CM055835.1:16440101-16459831 GCA_029582265.1 Zoroaster sp. YZ-2022 | reverse complement strand
CGAAAAATTACAGGGTCTAAAACTCATTAGTTTTGTAATTACACTAGTTGGTGGGAAAAATGATGAGAAAAGGAGCAATTTCCCCTTTTTCACAAAGGGGACAATTTTGCAACACACCAACGTTAAATTTGGAGAACCTTTTTACAATAATTGGGTGTTTGGGTTGGTGCCCAAACACCTCTTGTTTTGTTGGGGTTTTTTGGGTTTATTTGGGTTTTTAAACACCTTTTAAATTGTTCATTTTTTTTAAAATTGTTTGGGTTGGTCCCCCAAACACCTCTTGATTTCTTTTTTTTTTTAAGGTTTTTTGGGTTGGTCCCAAAATTTTTCTTTAATGTTGGGGTTTTTATACTTCTTTTTTTTCTTCTAAATTAAGATTTACCCCAAAAAAAACTTATTTTCAGGTTCCCCAAAACCCAAAACTTCACGCATAGTTAGACCTTAGCATGTGGTTGTCCCTAAACCTTAATATGTAGTTGCACTAAGTTGTGACGTCATAGTGGGGGTCATCAGATATCAATTACACTAAATCAAGGTTAATATTTTAAAAAAATCATATCTAAAACCACAAACGATATTTTCACAGTTTTTTGCCCCAAAGTATGATTTTTAAATTTGTATTTTTTTTTTAAGACTTGCCCCCAACCCAAACCTCCCCTTTCCCTTCAAAACCCGGGAGTTAAAACATTAAAAAATCATATCTCGAACCACAGAAAATATTTTCACAATCTTTGCATCATCTTTAAAGCCCGAACTATTAAATTTCTTACACAAAACGGCCCAAATTTGACCTCTCCTTCCGGTCAAAACGGTTTTAAATGAACAACTATTCGAAGGAAAGCCACGTGAATCCCCCGACGTTCTCTTACACAAAACATATCGGCCTATATTTGTATCTTTATCTAATTAGAATAGAATACTTACAAGCCGCCAGGTCATGACCCCCCTGCATGCGCCCCCGTCAGTAAAAAAAACAATGGCTTCCCTGTCGGGCTTGTCTGCGAAAATTAAGTGTGTGCATTTGTCTAGCAGGGAACCCAAATTGTTATCTTTTTTGGAAAAAAGGTTGGACAAATTTTTTCAGGGCAAGTGGATGGAAGAAATAGAGGGGTATGGTTGAGTGTGATATTGCCGATGTTGTCCCATCGGGGAAAAGGAATGGTCTAAGGGTTGGTAAGGGCTTTAAAACTAGCTAACTTTAAAACCTTTAAGGTAATGTGGGGGTTTTTTTTTAAAAAAAATTTTTGAAAATATCTGGACCTAATCAGACCCCTTTTTTTGTAAAATATTTGGGGCTTGGGCCTTTGTAGCTATGTGACAAAAATTTTTTCAAAATCAACAGATTCCAATACAACTGGTATCTTGTAAAGGTCTTGAATAGACGATTACGGGTTTAAAGGATCATTTTCCCGGGCCCAAAAAATAAGGAAGTTATGACATGTTGAATCCGGCAATTTTAGGCCCGAAAATTTGGAATTTTTTTATAAAAAAAAAAAGTAAAATTTGACTTGTGACCCGTTTAAATTTTCTCGGTTCCATATTAATTTTTAATTCTTGCCCGATTTTCAAAGGTTGGTATCACTGGAATGTTGGGAAAAAGAGGAAGAATAATAACCTTTTTCCCAGGGCTAATTCAATTATTTTTTGTTTTGTAGTGCTGATTTACAAATAGAAATCCCAAAAAAAATGTTTTTAAAAATTTTTTTTAAATAATGAAAAAATGAAAAAAAAAATTACTCAAATCTGAGGTTTTTTTTACTTTTTTTCCCTAAAAATCTTCAAAAGATTCTCATCTATTTAATTAAATATTGAACAGTTTATAAATTATATTGGACTGGAAAGATCAAACAAAATAATGAAAAAATTTTAAAAAATGAAAAAAAATTACCCCAAATCGTAATTTTAATATTTATAGTATAAATTATCCTAAATAAAGGAAATTTTTATCTGTTTAAATTAAACTTATAAAAATAATAAATGATATTGGACTGGAAATATGAAGAAAAAAATAAAAAAGTTCATGAGAACTAATATTTTTGTGTTCCCGCCGTTTTATATTAGGTTTAAACGGACGATTTATCGGACTGAAAATTAGTGGTCTAACGTGCGCTTTTAACGTGGCGCAATACAATCTTTGGTTGACATCGGTTTCTGTGAATCAAAAAAAAGTAACTGCAATCGTCCAATCGCCTCAAAATTGGCCAAAGGTGAAAACAAGTATAGAAAAAATTATTGTGGTTTGATAAGGTTTTTTTACTCACCCCGGTAAATCGTCGATGGTTTTTATGAGCAGAACCCAAAACCCCAAAATTTTGAAATTTTTTGGAAACTTCTAGATGCTGCATTTAGAAAATTCGAGAACTGGGTTGAAAAGGGGAATATGTGATCTCGTCTTGAAAAAAAACTCTGGGTACGTCCCAAAAAAACGCCCTCAGCGAAAATAACCATCTACCTCCACAGTGTCTGATCGCCCGGCGATTCAACGAATTGAGGGCCCCGGGCCCAAAAAATTTGCGGGAATGCGTGGGGTACGCACATACCTACTTTTGAAAAAAATCCTTGACAGTTTAACTTATGTCGTCAGACTTTTAATATCTCATTTTCGTCTGTCCTTCAATATCGTGTCTGTTGTTGTTGACATTATCATCATGTTTTAGTGACAATTCAAAAAAGATCATTCCTGGTGATTATTTTCAATAGTTACCATGTTAATACCTTGACCAACAAAATAACCTTGACCAACAAAATAAACTAACCCTAACCACCCAAAACCATCAAAATCCTGAAAAGGGCACTTTTGGGAAAAATCAGCACTGTTGAAAATGGGATCTTTATAATGGGTTTATCAGATACTTAAAAGTAATACTAGTTGCACAAACATAAATTTTGTACATGAGCCAGAATATTCAACCTTTTGGCTCATATAAACGGAAATGAACTTCAAGCTGAACTAAAGTTTTGGGTTATTTTTCATAGTGTATACAATGAAGATGGATGCTGACCCAATTATTTATTATTTTACATGTATGGATGAATAGCCGACATTCCTAAAATTAATTACCATTTGATTTACAGATTTATGGGTACCACTCTGAGTGGTACAAAATGTATGCCATTTGCAGGGCTGAGAGGAAACAGAAACATCAAGGTAGGCAAATATTGAAAATTCGGGTGAATGTCGTATCCGACCGCCACTTTCTCATTCAATATAACCAATAAAGTAATCTTACCTACCTGGTAAGGTGGAGAACATATGGATGATGATGGACATGATATATTTCATGAAAAATCAGCCATTTGGTATACAATGAATTCCTCAGTCATGTCAGTCTGATGTTGTAAACTCCACAATTAGTGACCAACACAGTCATTGTATATGCGCAGTGGCAACTATAATAGAATCCTTCTATTTTCTGAAAGGGAGGATTTTTGGGAAAGGAAATAATAAGAGAAAATAAAGGTCGAAAACCATCATAAAAGTGGATTTTAAAGATAGTTTTCGCTTTCTGTACCACCAAAATCGATAGAATAATTTTTAACTGGTTAGTGGTTTGCAAAAATTCCAAAAACTCCTTAAAACATATAAACAAACATATATTGCAATTTTCAATATTTGCAATTCTTTTTTACATTCATGCATGATTGCTTTAGAGCCAATAACCACAGATATGTACCCCTCTACAGTGTCACAATAAATTGAAAATTTATTTGCAGAGCGTGTATGTACTTCTAAGTAGTTTGCTTTTGTTTCTCATTTCTAAAAGCTCAAAAGACTAATGATTTTATTTACATGGAATTCTGACTTGACTCACAATGTCGGATTTATATTTTATCGTGATATATTTGTATTCGCGATTCGCCGATATGCCGATAACTTAAATAGGTTCTCGATATTGTAATCAGAATAAAAAGTTATCGCAATATTCGATATTGTGTTCATCCTTAAGCTTAGTCTGCAGTAAAATTGTTTCTAGTTATATGTTGCTTTTTCGTTTCTTTCTATCTGTTTACCTTGTCTTGTGTGTTTTACTTTTGTTAATTTCCTCTCTTTTTGTCTACATGCCCATTCCCTTACTCACTTATTCCCTCTATTTCTATTAAATATTTATCATTCTTTCTTCATACATATTCAGGTCAATATGAGGTTGAGCGTTAAGAATGCAGCACTGAACCCCAGAAAAGAAAACTGTGGTCTTCATCAGAGTTACTCCCTGACAAACCGAGAAAATTTAAGAAAACTGATAAGTATTCACAGTGCCAAACCTTGATTGCATGCCAACTGTTTGAAGCAGCCCAACGGAAAGATGAGAGGTTACTTTTGCAAATCGAAGATAAAGATCTTGTGGGTTTAGAAGTTTGCTATCATTGTCTTTGCTATAATGAGTATGTACCCAATTCTTGACAAGGCCAGATCCATCAGATGAAATACCTATTTGGTACAATGATGCATAAATAAAATTCTGTGAAGAAGTCATCCAGAAGAGAATAATAAAAAACAATGAAATTCTTTTCACAAAGTCATTACATCGTAAGTTCATCAAGTATGTACAAGAAGTGGAGGGAGTTGATTGGAGTTGACCCACAATCTGAAAACACGTCTGAAAAGTACATTTCCTACGCTGGTAATTCATAGATCATTTACTAAGAATACAATTGACTTGGTGTACAGCCAATCTCTCGCTGCAAAAGAACTGGTATAGAGACTGCAGTTGGCTCAGATACATTATGTACTTATACTGATATAGACAGCAGTGAAGGTGCTGGAGAAGCAGAGAGATTTTTACATGAAAGTGCCTATCTTCACACACTCTTCCAGGGCTCGATTTAGACACTAGCCCGGCGTACAAACACTAGTCAAGAGTGCCGCGGCTAGTCAAACTTGCTTCTAGGTAGCCCAGCCGGGCTAGTCAAAATTAACAACTTACCTTTGTAATTTTCTAGCTGTTATGTGATATTTGATTTTTAATATGTAAATAAAACAAAAATAAACTTGAACGTTGGAGTGTTAATTGTCGTTAATTTTGTCAGTCGTTACTCATTACTGACTCATGTTTTGGTTTGACGTTAATGACCTACAACATCGAGCCTGTTCAGAGTGGGACGAGCGTGTATGCATGGGCATACAAACGACGTTACAGTACACATACGACATGCACACACACACAGCAGCTCCACGATCACTGAATCAATGGTACCCGACGCTCTTTACGTGATTGCGTGTTTCGGTGTCCGGGAACCGCACCATGCATGACGTACCGAATCAGATGAATCAGAGGAGGAGAGAAACACAGATATAACTCCGACGTGGCCTGGATGAAGACGAATCAGATGACTCATCTTTCTAAATTTACAGTGAACGATTTCCCCTGTATCGCATCGCAAAATGCGATGTAATTTGGGCAATCTGCGATGGAATTTCAAACAATGCATCGCAGATTTTGCGATACAAATTTCGACAGATTTATAAACATTTTTGAAATCATATTCACAAACCTTTCCGAAATAACGTTTACAAGTATATTTCCGACCAAAAAATATCGAGCTATCCGTCCCGACTGGGTTTGTTTCAGTGTCCAGACCACGCCGGTGGTACATCCATGCGACGTATGTACCCGTGTTCAACGATGACTTCACGCCGACGCGACGGTGTTGATGCAACAGTAAACACAACTTTATTTTCCAGCAATCCGTAAAGGTTTTTTCCGCAATGCCTAAAATTCTATGTGCATGCATTATTTTTCTGCTGATGAATTAACTACGAGCGAACTTCCCTGAAATGGAAAACACGCAACAACCGCCCAGTTTGTTTTATAGCTTCGCACGTGTTTATTTTCTCTTCTCCTGAGTTTGGGGGTTGGAACATTGAGCAATTGAGCCACCCCCTATACACAATAGTACCGTGTTCAGTTGACATGTGCGCTTTCATACGATCACTACGGCCGTATTCAACAAACTCTAGAAACGTTACCGTAACTTCGTTTTATAATAAAAGTTTTGAAAATTAACAAAATGAGCATTCATTTATATATGTAGTGGTGAGATTTAGAATCATTTCGGCACACAATATGATTGCGTTTTCAACCACTCATTTTCCTGACGAATTTTTAATAATCAAAATCAAGCTTGATCATACCACAAAGTAACGTTACACTCGGCGAAATTCACTTTGAAAAGCACCCGAACATGTCGCAGTCGGTAATTTGTTTTCGTGATATTGCCTCTGTTTTAGCGATCGATAATAATGTAAACAAAACAAGAAAATGGACGGAGGCTAACTTTCATGAATGATTGCAATTTGGCGAAATAACGGTTACACGTGAGTTTTTTTTACCACCTGTGGCTCAATTTCCGGACACTAAAAATTATTATTTCTGGTAAAATTTGGACATTCATATTATGAACCAAACGACAGTAAAGCCTTAAAAAAAAAACACCTTTACCTATGCACACTACATACTGTAATTTTAAGCATTTTTAAATTTGCTATACAAAATTCACAGATTGCTATACAAAAAAATTATTTTGCTATGGAAATTCAGTTTTTGCATCGCAGTTTTGCTATGCAAAATGTTTGAACGAAATCGTTCCTTTTACCCTGTCAGTTTCCCGTGTGGTGTAAATGGTCGGGCTAGTGAAAATTTGTGAGGGCTAGTCAAAAATACATCTGACTAGCCCGGTGGTCTAGTGAGGAAAAAAAGTTAGCGCAAGCCCTGTCTTCAATGCATCAGCTGTACTATATTATTATATATACCCTTATAATGAAGAAATCACATGGCATTACAGCTGCCCTGGCCATCAACTTCAGATGACTTATCCTTGCAGACTGCTTAACAAATGAGCCAGTAATTTTCAATTGCCTGCTTTGTTCATCTTACACTAGGACACTCATTCCATGGCCCATTGAAAGTCTACTCTGATTGAGATGATATTGCCCCTTTAACCATTATCTTTAATTGAAAAATTCTGTTGACTTTCTTTTCATGCACCAGTAATTTTTTTTTTTTAAAGTGTGCTAAAGGTTCAACAATACTAGCCAAAACCAATTAATGCCAGGGACTACAGCTTCACTTGTTGGAATATTTAGTACTTCAGAAAAAAATTATTCTTTTCATTCAATTAGACCTTGAAGTATCATGACCATGACAAAATAAAGCAGAAGTGTCATACAAAAGATAAATTTGTGCATTTCATTTATTTAAATAACTTATTGTGTGTATTAACGAAGAATGTGTTTTATCAATTTAAATATTTACACAAAACATTGACAATTAATAACCAATACTGAACTTTTTAAAGATGAGAAAAGATTCACAAATTGGTCTTTGATGTAGACAGGGTTAGATCCAGGGTTGCCCAAAGAGGGTGGGGCTCAAGCCAAGGAGATGGGGGATGGGAAACGAAACCCCAAAATATTGAAATGTATGGTAAATTTAGAATGTTTTCAGTTAAATTGGAATACTACCCCACGACACCATGGATCATACCCTGGGAGTAAGGGGTAGAGGACTTGGGGATCAGACGTTCAGGGAGCAGTCGGGTTCAAACCTTTTATTCAAGGCAATTTTTTTAAACTGGTTCATTTTTTACGACAAATATTCCCCAAATATGGAATCCCCTTTCCAAACTCTTCCAAACATAAAAAACATAGCCCATGTGAACTATTCAAATTATACAAAATTGAAATGTACATTAAAATGTACAGTTTTCTAAAAATGGCCGAAAGAGGGCGCTATTTTCATGTCATTCAAATGCAAATATCTGCCAAACGGGCAAGTTTCGTGATTGTGGATTTAGCAATTTACATATAATGATCTACTGTTTCCACGCTCATGCCTGATATGTGTCACAAAACTCAATTTCTGAACACATTTTCATTGCACCCTGTGGTCTAGTAGTCTGAAGTCAAGTCACACACTGAACTTAACTCCCTGTAGCCATAGTCTCTTATCAAGTCGCACTTGGCACCACGGATGCAAGTTTTGTCATGAAACCTTTCTGAAGAGAAAACCATATTTACCAAGTTCAGACTTAATTCGGTTGGAGGAATTTAAAATTATATGGGATGACTGAACCGGAAGCTAATGTATTCAGCACATTATATGTTATTTTCATTATATATCATAAAAACACATCTCCTGAAGTAACTCTTGTTTTTTTAGGTGTTCGAGCGACAGCCATAGCCAATAGACTAAATTAATGTATTTTTAAACAACTTTAGGTGATGACGCCAAAACATGATGAACCCCCAAACACCTTGAGTTTGTTTTTTACAAACTCTATACCTCTAGTTTATTTTATTTTATTTACACTACTTAAGACTTCTTGAAAGTGCCTGTGTTTTGAAGTCAATGTTCTTTTTTACTGTTCTTGCTCGGAAATTATGTAATACACAATCGATGAAATCAGATTAAATGATCATCTCACCTGTTACTGTAAAGTGCTATTTTGAGCATGTTGCAATACTTTTGACCAGTGAGTGTACAAACATTTTAAACGTACCATGTCACATTCAAGAGGCAAAATACTTATAAACCTTGTGCCATAATTATGTGAAAGAACAGATTTCATATTTTCCAGGATGATTAATGACAACGTACGGTAATTAATATTTGAAGACAATAATCCCTTCGAGAAAACGCTCAAATCAACACAACCTTACCAATTGTCCCTTCGTGAAAACGCTTTGGGGTCATTCCATGCCAAATCACCTACATTTTTGAAAATTTGTAAGTGACCAACTCAGATTTTGCTGATTTTTATTTTCAACATACCTCCATGGTTGAGATGATTTGATGGTGTAACAAAAATCATAACAAGAGTTTATGGTTAACATTCATGTACATAAAACACCTACATGTACATGTATACTTACAGTGTATATATGTACATTGTATACCGTATATTAAGCAAAATATCGTCTGACCATGAAGGAGAAAAGATACCACACTGAATTTCCTTACATACATAGATAGGATACAATATTGTAAGATGTAAAAGTTTCAGTTACAAGGGTAGTGGCCCACCTGGTCAACAATTTTTGCGAACCTACCTTCAGACCACAGCCAAACCTCCAATGAAGGTATGATTAGTCCATCCTTGTTTAGGGGCAGACATACGCACCTATAAAAGCAATCTGACCACTCGTGTGGTCTCCAGAGGAGCCCAAAAATGTCAACCAGTAACCTACGTCGACTCAATTGTGGATTTTCAGTAAAGGACCCCTAACTGAAGGAGATAATTATACTACTTTTGACAGCAGATTCTAGTAGATTGTTATTCATGCTGTGCAATAATTTTCAGCAAAATATCTTTACCCAATTTTGAGATATACACTGTAAAAATGATGTTTAGAATTTAAACACATTTCTAAACACTTAATTGTACCCACTTTTTCACATGTTTAGCCTAAAACATGTTTAGATTGTGCTTTTCTGAGGTGTGTTTGAATGCTAAAAACTATATGAACAGATGTCAAACAGCTAAACACGTTTAGCTTTGTGACATGTACAGAGGATGGCCGTTTAGCATTTAAACGCGTTTATTTTGCTAAACATGTGGAAAAAGTGGGTACAATTAAGTGTTTAGAAATGTGTTTAAATTCTAAACACCATTTTTACAGTGTAGGCCTCTGAAAATGCCAACAAAAAAATCACTGACGCAACGTGGCTATATTTTCCAGGGGATTATATGTCGGAAACGACTTGGAGTTGGGAGCAAAAATTTGCTGTGTGTTCATTATTCCATATTGGTATGTTGAAAAGAAAATCGACAAAATCTGAGTCGGTCACTGACAACCACTAGGTGAGTTGGCATGGAATGACTCTTTGACGTAGTTTGTGAAAAACGCACACTACTTTGTCCTCAATATTGCCTCATCAGCGTGCGTGCAAATCCAGAAATATACGGGTACCAGCTTCACACTGGCTCACGACATATCGATAATTCCGCTTCGTTTTGTACAGGCGCTATGATGACAAAACTTCGTGCGACAGGTTTTCCAGGGAGCTATTATTTATAGGCCTGTAGTGGCGCTCGCTGCCTTTCCGTTTTCACGAAAGGACAATTGAGAGAAAATAATCCGTTTCTAGCGTTTTCCAGTATTTTATTACAAAAAAATACAGCGACGACTGTGACACGCGACGGGCAACGCGCGACGCTTAAAGATGGACTACAACGAGAACTCTCACATTAAATTGACTATCGAACCTTATTTATGTTGTGTTCAGGTAACAATTTATTGTTGTGGTCATGTTTTTCTCTTTATAATTTTGTTGCAATTTGACCGAAAAAATTAGACCCCGCTTCTTCGATTTTAGAAATTTCCCGCCCTGCACTGGTTCCCGACAAAGACCCATTGAAAATCCACTATGAAATCCACGATATAGTACCAGCGGACTTGTAAACCAGCGAAAAGGGATGACGTATAACCCATGAGCACCAGAGAGTAAACAGAAGACGCCATGTTACTTCCGTGTATATTATACATGCGTTTTCATGCGTCAGCAGAGGCATGAAGTTTTTATGAAGCTTTTTTCGACGTTGTTGTCTAACAGTTATAATGCCGACTTCATGTGTTGTTGGTGGATGCACTAGAAATAGTATTAAGAATCCAGAGACTCATTTTTTTCAATTTCCGCGGGATCCTGCGATATCAAAGGAATGGGTGAAGTTCGTGAATAATACACGAAAGGATTTCACCTTCATGCCAACATTCCTGGATCCGCCCCTGCTGATATTTGCCTGTTTTTATCACTTTATCTGGCTCCCATGTATTTAATCTTTTATAATCTTTGCTATTGTTACTTTAGGTTATTTTATTATATTTAAAGGGCCTGGGAGCATTTTATTCAAATGGATTTGGTGCTATATACATGTCTTTTATATTTTTATTAATATTTGATTGAAGACAGAATGACATGGCCTGTACACATTTATTGTTATTCTATTCTTGTATTTTACAATTTATTGCCACTGTACACTCAGAACAAGTTTTAAGTTTATATAGGCAGAAGTACATGAGATTTACCAACATGAGATTTACAATATTAGTTTTGTCACACTTCTCCTTTGTGATGCAAAGCCAAAAACCTAATTGAATTAGCTTTAATCCAAGAAAATCTGAACCTGCTCAGCAGTAGAGTTATGCTGATTTAAGTTTTCTCCTGGGAAAAGAGCAGCAAGTGTGAAACGAATTTCAAAGGATTTCAGTTCTGGTTTAACAGAACAATGGCCAAGTTCCAAACAAGTATGTACAGGATTTTGATTAAGTTGTTTTCGTCATCAAGAGGCAACTTTTTAATTTTGATATTTAACCTCAAAAATAAACTCAATTGTTGGTTGCAAATACATACATATTTTGTCTTGTCATTTATTCGAAAGTACTAAGGTCTTGTAAAATTTTCAGTTCTTGGCATCTTTCTGCCATACCGAATTTGTAATGTTTTTACCATAGTGTATTGTTGGCAACATAAAACAAGTTTATTTCACATTAGTGCTAAATTAATCAACTTCTCCCCCCCCCCCGAAAAGACACAAAATGAAATACACACGTAATTGATTCTGCCATTGATCATGGTTTATGAACGCACAAAATAATTTGTAACTCTCTCCAGATCATTATAACTAGGGAAGAATGTTGCCAATTTAAAAAATAAAACAAAGCAAATCGGCCTAATCCAGTGGTGGATACGAAAATCCTTTGTACTGTCCTTCAGGGTTTGGGAACGTCCTGCGGATTGCGTCCATTACACATGATGCCAGTGGCACCCGGTTGAAACGGCCAAGATAACCCCAACACCACCTCACCACTTGCCGATATGCAACATGGCGGTATTTTCTGTAAAACAAAACAAAAAATCAGACAAAATTATAAACATAAGATTTGTGATTTGCATGGTGGAGTATCGATATTGTTTACGTTAACACCATGTGAAACTGAAATGCTATAAAACTATAACCATACCAAAAGGCAATCATGATCAAAAGTAAACAATTACATACATGTAATGCATGTACAATAAGATATAGATGCACGTGGGTCAACCAAGGTCATATTCAGTTGTGTGCGGTTACTCTGAAGTAAACACCGGTGCTCATTATCAAAAGTAATCTGCTTGATATGCAGATCATTCAAAACTGACATTGCTCTAAAATATTAATTGAAATTGATGGTACATTGGCTTTGTACATTCAGTCAACACTCAAATCACTTACTGGTCAAGCGTTCCTTCAACTGCATCTCTGAAGATACGCTGTTGCAAGCACTCCTGGGTGGAGGCAGATCGCATCAAACCAATCATGGATGGTAAGGCACTGGTTGGGATCATCCACGTTTATGTCCAGCTGCCGCATCATGTTCTCTGTCTTCTCCAACTTCTTTGCAACATATACAGTTTGCGAGCAAGGCTGAAGAACACAATGTCCACACGAACACCTATTACAAAAAAACAAGTTTGGAAAATATAATTTTAGTAACTTTTGTCATTGGGGTTGCACTACTTAAAATTGATCTTGAAATACATCCCCCATGAACTGATCAAGGACAGGTACATCACGAAGGAATACATTTTTCCATGGGCAGATCAAACATTTTTATTGTGCAGGGGCTACAACCTTTGATTTGAAGGAAAGACTAAATGTCAATTATGCTTAAAGCATGATGGTAAAAGATCATGATTTTATTTGAATTTTGAGCAGTGATTACTTTCCCATCATGTCTTCATAAATACTGGCTAATATTGCCAACAAATCATAAAACGCAAGACATAGTAATTACCCCCAAATTTCCACTGTACATGTATTGTACACATGTACAATTGTACACATGTACATGTACTACTACTAGATTATGTACCTTGGGTCTCCATCATGTTCGTTCATGTTTTTGTCAAGTATAGCCTACAACTATTTTTTGTACAGCAGAAACGAATTGATCAAACGAAGCATCATTCAGTATTTCATTCATTAATCATTTTGTGGGCTTACCAGTCTGTGTTTAGCCGTCTATCATCAGGATTTGGTTCGTCGTCTTCGGCCTGACGATCACCGTCACGGGCTGGTCAACTGCAGGCGGCGCAAGTGGCTCGAACCGGTATGGTTCAGCGCCACGTACTTCGACTTGTTCGTCATCTAAGTTTGCCTTCTCTCTCGTCTGGAGAGCTCCCCTCATCGCTACAGCTGCCATCACTATCCTCAGAAGTGCCTATATGAAACTCCTCTTCCTCATCTATACTGTGATCTTCCCAATATTCGCTGCTATCGGACATTTTCGCTGTTTTTCGGTCTAGAAGATGTCGCTTGTCCGCTGTTCCGCATTGCATGTATGGTAAATGCATCTCTCTCTTGGCGATTCTCGAAACTCGAGAAGTTGTCCAGCCAGTTGTCCAGGAGAGAAGCCAGATCCTACACAATGTTGTGTGCTGCCTGGCGCTGGTGCATTCGCAGATGGCTGAGAAAACCAATTCTGGCTCTGCATGTCTTGCCACAGATGTTACATGTGAGGTCAGCTGGAACATGAACCGGACCCTCAACTTGCCGCTCTGCTGCTCTCTCCTTTCTCCTCCTCCGTTTCTCTGCTGTTCTTTCTGTTTGTGTCCTCTAGAATGGTTACACCATCTCGACATGTTGCACGCCATTCCGTACGATTTTCTGCCTGGGTTTCCCAAGTTCTTGGGTCAATTTCTGCCAGCTTTAGAGTAGCTTTAAGGCAGTCTTTGTATCGTTTCCTCTGGCCACCGGTGGTGCGCTTACCAGTTGTGAGTTCACCATACAGAGCCCGTTTTGGAAGACGTGTATCTGGCATCCTCCGGACATGACCGGACCAGCGAAGACATGATTTGGCTACCAGAGCCTCAATGCTGTTGACGTTTGCACGCTGAAGTACACTAGCATTGGTCTGATGATCTTCCCACCGTATACGTAGAATAGAGCGAAGTTTTCGTTGGTGGAAGCGCTCTAAATCCTTGATGTTCCTTCTATACGGTGTCCAAGCTTCACAGCCATAGAGGAGTGTTGTTAGAACAACAGCTTGGTAGACCATCACCTTGGTTGTTGTTTTGAGTGCATGTTGGTCAAACACTCTTCTACGGAGACGGCCATAGGCTGATGATGCACACCTTATCCTGTTTGAGATGTCGTCGTCAATGGTGGCATTTTGTGACAGAACACTTCCCAAATAGGTGAAGTTGGTAACTTCCTCCAAGGCCTTGTCCTGTATAGTGATGGCAGCAGGATGTACTGCGGTACCAGGAGCTGGTTGAACCATGATCTTGGTCTTGGCAATGTTAACAGACAGACCGATCGTGCTCATATGCCAGGACAAATCGATCCATCATCACCTGAAGATCCTCTGCACTCTCAGCGTTGATAACACAGTCATCAGCGTACTGCAACTCCGCAATTATGTCAGATGAGACTTTCGTCTTAGCCTGCAGCCTTCTTAGATTGAAGAGCTGACCATCAAAACGAAAGCGGATAGAGACACCGAGTGACAGATCATTGGTTGCAGTGTGGAGTGTGGCGGCAAGGAAAAGGGAGAACAAGGTGGGGGCCAGGATGCAACCTTGTTTTACCCCTTTAGAAATGGGGAAAGATGGAGACTGTCTTCCTGAGTGGAGCACCGATCCCATCATGCCATCATGAAAAATCCTGATGAGGTTTATAAATTTAGCTGGACAGCCAAATTTTCCAAGCACTTTCCACAGAGCTTCTCTGTTGACATTATCAAAGGCTTTTGCTAGATCAATGAACGCCATGAACAGTGGACAGTGTTGTTCCCTACATTTCTCCTGTAACTGCCTTGCCAGAAAAAACATGTCTACAGTGCCTCTATTGGCACGGAAGCCGCACTGAGATTCTGGAAGTACATGGTCGGTGAGGGTGAGAAGTTTGTTGAGGATGATGCGGGCTAGGATCTTTCCTGCTGTGCTAAGCAAAGAGATCCTCGATAGTTGCCACATTCTGTCTTGCTGCCTTTCTTGAAAATTGTGACGATATAGGCGTCTTTGAGATCCTGTGGTAGGGTTTCCTCCGTCCAAATATCTAAGCAGAGTTGATGAAGCTTGGATATGAGCTGAGGACCTCCATGTTTATAGACCTCTGATGGTATTCCGTCAGGGCCAGTAGCTGTTGTTTTTCATTTGGCCAACAGCTTTCAGTACGTCAGCTACTGTGGGGAAGATCAAGTTCAGGTTTCTCTGGGTACTGTGTGGGAGCATGTCAGTGATATCATCATTCACCGCTGCAGGGTGACTAAATAGGGACTGAAAAGTGCTCTGTCCAGCGCTGGAGGATGGCTTCATTGGTCTTCGAAGCGTGGTGCCATCAGTTGCCAGTAATGGAGAGGTCTTTAGAACAGTAGGTCCATATATGGTTCTTGTTGCTTCGAAGAAGCTGCGATACATGTGCCTGTCAGCGAAGCCTTGAATCTCTTCAGCCTTGGTACGCCACCACTGATCTTGCATGCTGCGGAGGCGGTTCTGAGCCATAGCCTTTAGTTGATGGTATCTATCCTCTTTCACCTTTGAAGTTGGGTCATCTTTCCACTTCAGATGAGCAATGCGTTTTTGGTTGATGACCTCTTGAATCTGCACATCATTTTCATCAAACCAGTCCTGATGTTTTCTTTTTGCATACCCAATGGTTTCAGAGCAGGCGTCCAGGATAGAGCTTTTTATATCTTGCCACTGTGACTCCACATCAATGCGGCCAGGACCAGCCGCAGCATCCAGTGACGATAGGTTCTTGTCTATGGCAGTCCTGAAGTTCATGGAAACACATGCATTTTCTAACTGCTTCACATTGGGATATTTCCTTGTGAGAGAGGCATGGCGTTTCTCACGAGGAGCTAGGCGGAGTCTCAGCATGGACCTGATCAGTCGGTGGTCTGTCCAACAGTCGTCAGCTCCACGTCAGCTCGGTCACAAGCACGAGTGATCACAAGCACGAGTGATCACATAGTCAATGAGGTGCCAGTGCCTTGATCTTGGATGCATCCATGATGTTTTGTACTTGTTTTTCTGTCTGAACAGAGTATTGGTGATGATTAGTTCGTATTCCACACAGAGTCCAAGCAGAAGTTGCCCGTTACTGTTGCATTTACCCACGCCTTCTCTGCCAATCACACCATCCCAGAGGTTATCATCCCTGCCGACTCGTGCATTGAAATCCCCTAGGAGAAGGATCTTATCATGTCTAGGAATCATTGAGATCACTTGGCCGAGTTGAGCATAGAAAGATTCTTTTACTTCTTCTTCAGCGTCCATTGTTGGTGCATAAGCGCTGATGAAGGTAATGTGCTTGTCATTGGAGAGTGATATTCGGACAAACATAATGCGCTCACTGATTCCTGTGGGAAGTTGTTCCAGTTGTGAAACCAGCTGTGATTTTATTGCCAGTCCCACTCCATGAATACGTCTTTCCTCAGAACTCTTGCCTTTCCAAAAGAAAGTGTAACCAGCACCATGTTCCACTAGGCTTCCTTCATCTGCACGTCTTGTCTCACTGAGAGCTGCAACATCGATGTTATATCTGAGAAGTTCCCTTGCTATAAGTGCGGTTCTCCTTTCTGGTCTTTGTGTGTTGTTATGGTCCATCATCGTACGAACATTCCATGCACCCACACGAAATGGTATAGCTTTATATTTTTCATTATTTCGACCGCATGTAGGGTGACCCTGCTGAGTGCGGTTGCCCAGCCAGGGCAGTTTGAGACAGGCAATGTTTAGGCCACCTTTTCTAGGCCCTTCCCAATGCAGGGTAAGCAGTGCACTCCTAGAAAGGGCTGCTTAGTCACTCAGGGAGCTGCCGAAATAGAATGCTGTCTCGGTCATCCAACAACGACCATCACCCCTAAGCCGCCTACGTGTAGAGTTGCGACTAGAAACACCCAGCCGTCACCGTGGCCTGTCCCCGTCACCGCTTCTCCATCGCCGCAGGACTTTTAAAGATGTGAAAATCAGAGAAAATTTAATAGGAGACTGGAATGTGAAATACATTGTTTGGTAAATGTATCACGAAGGAGAGATGTGGCTGGAGCCTGCGCGTGACTTTCTTTTGACTGTGGTAAAAGCAGTTGCGCACCTGCAGTCCCACAGGACTTGGCCTGGCAGATGTAGAACCCTGTGGCAGGAGAATCTCGAGACGACAGGAGCATATGCCAGGTGCAGAGAGTTGCCGGAGATGTTGGTCCTGCTTTAACGTGTACTCCCAACGCGTTTGGTGGGCTGCCTATTGAGGCTAACGGGCCCCACCTGCCCGGGTTTGAAATCGGAGTGCCTTCTCCTAGGTGAACTGCCTACCATGGTTAACGAGCCCCACCTGCCCGGGTTTGGAATCAAAGTACCGTCTCCTAGGTGAAATGCCTCCCATGGCTGACGAGCCCCACCTACCCGTCGGTAATGCATACAGTACACACGATCGACTGTTGTGCGTGGGGCGGGTAACAAAGCGTCATGGGTGCTACGAAGTATGAATTATTCATGAGTTGAGGGCTTTTGGTGAAACTGGGCTTTCTGGGTCGTAGAACGCCGATCAAATTGAGTTTTTGTTGCATGAAGGGAACAAGTTTTTATTGAATAATAATAATATATTAGTAGTCATTACACATTTCTCGAACGAAAACAGCAATACAGCACTTATCATTATTCCGCTGTAGTCCATCTTTAAAGGGCGACAGGTGACGTTTAGAATGGCAGATATATGGAATTCCATACTAGGGGGCTAGAATGTCTAGCACATCCATGGTTCCTCGGAAAGTCTACACAGTCTGGCTTTGTTGGAAGTTTTTACATTCAGAGACAACATTTATTTACTTGTGGATTTCGTTAAACTCTTGGGTTACCGTACAACCACGACAAGGTTGATAAGAACAAATGTTCATGAATAGTGCTAACATCAGTCACTGAACTTGGATGTCGGCATTTTACGCATCGTTTCGAAGTGTTCTTCGTCTTAGACATAATATCTGGAAATAATATCGATATTTTAATGCAATCCTATCCCCTAACTGTCGAGTTGTCTATAGAGTTAGAAAGGTGCCTTTTGTTGCTGTAAATTGTATTCAATTTATTTGTATTTTAATTTTATTTCCCTTTTCCAAACGGGTCTCGGGTAACCTTATTTTTATATTTTATTTTCCCCGTATTTTTCCAAGTGTCTAAGCACCATAAAACTCTGTAAAACAATTATAAACTAGAGCTTAAGTGTTTGTTTGAACAAACACTAGGTGTTCAGGAGGAAGTAAAGGTAATCAAGCATCTCCTTATTGTGACATGCTTATAAACTGTCTTTGTTTTCACCTATACTGCAAATAATTTAAAAATTCTACATTGATTTTTACATTTTCAAGGTTGTACACATGATTGGCAAAATGTCTGTAGCTAGCTGCATCCATATTACAGAATTACAACCTAAAAGATCAGATGCCATTTTGTACATAAATTGTTAGACATTGAAATAATCAAAGAGTTGTATGGGTGCTTGTAAATTGCTAATAAAACAATAGAAATACATACTTATTTTACCTGTCTGTTGGGTTTCATGACTTGACTTTTGTGGTTACACTCCCACACCCCTACAATCAATTGAAACCACGTTGTTGACCTGTTTAACCTACTTGTAACCAATCTACAAATGAGTGTACATGGTCTTATACATGTAACAGAGTGAAATGACTTCAGTCTAAATAGACCCAACCATGATCCTTTGTTGAAAAGAAAACAGAATCAATCTGCATTTATAATAAATGTACGCTCTGTATGTACGATTTAGTGACAGTTCAGAATGGGTGACATTCAGGGTTGTCATTGGAATCGGTAATTTTGGAATAAAATGTCTGCCCCCCTCCCCAAGTTCTTGATGATGGCATACTGCCACTGGTGATGAACAAACACATTTGTTTTCTTAAATTCTTTGGTCTATCATTGCAGCACTATAGAATCCAAGAACTAGGGAAGGGGAGGGGCAAACAAGCAATAAAAGTATAAGGGGGCCCAAATTACCAATTCCATTGACTGACGACTGGTGCTTCATTATGTCAAAAATCACACTCAGCATCAATTCTGCATATATCTGAAGTTGCAAGATGTTTCTGTCCTCTTTCTAAAAAAGATTTAAGATTGAAAATAGGAGTAAGGGCTTAAATTAAATAAATGTTGTTTAACTGACATGGATGGGAAAGGTATACCCCTTCTCTTGGACTGAAATGCCAGTACTGCTATAGCAAAAAATAATAACAAATTATACTAAACCTTAATGTTTTCTTTTTTATAGATTGAAACTTTTTAATTGGAAAATGAAGACGCATTCATTTAGAAAACTACACATTTCACATCTTTTAGCTTGTTTGATTCGTAGGCAATGATAGAAATTTTCAATATAAACGACTTTTTCAGTCCTAAAATACGGGTCGTGTGCTTACGTGAATGTACACAGTGCGCGACTAGTCTGCATCATGTGTGTGCATAGTCGTATTATAGTGCGCGTGTACGTATGTACCGTACATGGACACATACATACAAATCGCGCTAATATTGAGCACAGTAATAATCACAATACACAGTACATACAATACACACACACGTTGAGTACATGTATTTTTACATACTAATACATTCACGTTAATGAATAGTTTTTCATTATGTTACATCAAATCTCTAGAAAATCTTCTTCATTGGCTCAAGTAGTTCAGGGCCTATTTACTTCTACATTTTGGGGTCCATGTGTCTAAAATG